>MJUU01015977.1:37689-67176 GCA_002080025.1 Modiolus philippinarum | reverse complement strand
GGGGAAAATATTGACTTTAAGTCAACAAATAGCTGTTAAAATACCAAATCATGATGTTATCCTTGCAACATTTACATATGTTGAAATTGTCCTTAAACTTACCAGAATTATATCAGATAAGCAAGATAAGAAGGTAATTGATTTGATTTGTGATTTGAAAATAATAGTAAATTATTTGCTACTCCTGCACAAAACTCCAAACATTAATTACACAACTCAAAAATCAAAACAAAGAAATTGGAGCAAATAAAGCTATTAGTTTTTAATTTCACTCTCCCCTCAATATGTTGTTACCACACCCCATTTTCGATCATTCGTTAAGGTTGTTTGATGTTCATACGATTTTTATTTTTATAATGTGTTGGTTTACATTAAATTATTTTTTTTTTAATTGTATTCTTGCATTTTTTATAGTGGCATGAAATAATAATTTAGTTTTCACTTTTTATTATTGTGTTTATTAATTGATAATATTGTTTTGTGTTAAAATATTTTAAATTGTGATCATAAAAAATATTTGAATATGGAAAGTGACATTAAATGTGTTGACTGTGGCAAAACATTTAAATATGAACGAAATTACAAAAGACATAACAGAGAAATACATTCCGATATGAAATATGTCAATTGTTGTCCAAAATGTGAGAGAACATTTTCCAGGGAATATTTTCTAACCAAAGATCATGGATTATTTTTTTTTTTACGAAAGGATATGGAGTAAATGAACATGAGATCATAACACATATGTTAACTCCAACTGCAATAATTTAATTAGCCAGATTTGTAACCTGGAAGTTGGCTGATTCAATAAAAATTTCCTCGATTAGAAGAAAACCATGAATAACAGTACGTTCAGAGGACTATTCCGTCATTTCGGATGAAAAATTATTTAGTGCTGATTTTAATAATACAACATTGTTACCTGGTTGTTCTAAGAAGTTGATGGAGTCTTCTTTTTTAGAAGAACTTGATAATACAATGAGAGATATTTCCCGTTTTCCCGTTGTCGTCAAGTTTTATTCCGGAAGAAAACGGTGTCAACTTTGAACTACCGTCTTGTCCTAAATCTAACACAGACAATTCAAGTTCAACTTCTGATAAAACCTCAGTTAAAAATTACATCCAGTCGGTAAAAAGCGGCAATGAGTCTAGGATGTTGTGTATTTCGCTGAAATTGATTACTCTTTATTTAGGTGGCAACTCCGACCTGCCGTTGGGTGTGGGGTTTCCTCACCGTTCATTGACGATCTTCTTGTGGCTTTGAGTTGTAATTACTCCCCTTTGGGTCGTTGTCTCTTTGACACATTCCCCGTTTCCCTTCTTTTTCCTATTTAGTCCGAAGAGACAATGATTCTATTAAAACCGGAAGCTCAAAGCAATATTTGGTCATTTCGATAGATAGTGATTCTAATGATTCGGATAAAGAAGATGATGAAGACCCTAAAGTAATCGAAACCAATCTGATGCCAGTGTCATGAATATTAAAGTAACAAAAATTGAATTTAGTGAAGGACTAAATATTGAACAATTGGATTTAGAAAAAAAATGGAAACGATATATTGCAGAAGTTACGGAGCATTTCCGCTTGAAGAATAGAAGAAATGTACCGGCAGACCAATTGTGAGACAAAATCATTGACATTGGAATAACTTTTCTTGTTTTAGTAAATAAGAACTATTAAGGTTTTTTTTATTTTATTTTGTGATTGTACTTTTCCTGTGAAAAGAAATCCTTAATATTTTGGCTTATTAAGTCATTTGAATTTCTTGTTGTATTGTATTATTCTAATAGTCGGGGCATTTCATTTTTTTGTCAGTTTATTCGTTAATTATGTAACTATGAATACATTTATGCCTGATTTTTTTGATTTTTTTTTTGGCGTAAAGCTTAAATATATTTTGTTGGATTGTATTCCGTTGTCTGATTTAAATTATGTTAATTTGTTTGCAACCCAGTAGATTTTTTTTTTATTTTAACGTTATATTATTTGATATTCTAATTTTTTTTTTGTCGAAAATCATTACTTTTTTGTTAACATTTTTTTTATTGTTCGCATTTTGTTTTTCATTTTTAGAGGCGAATGAAATGACAAGGGGACATTTTTTTGTTAACGTGTTTAATTGTTATCATGTGATTTATAGTTTATTATTCAAAGGTTAATTTGAATCTATAATGCTAAACAGGGTATTTGGAGCAATAATGTATTATGTCTATACAAACAAAAGTCCTCAGTAATAAATCTAATTTTAAGTATTGTTGAAAGCACATGTAGGTAACTTCAAGTTTATGTCTGGGTCATAGACAAGTGAAATTGATATTTAATTATTCATCGGAGCTAAAAATGTATTGAAAGGAGGTTTTTGGAGTTTCTGGGGTCTTTCGTTATCCACATTCTCATGGGCATATTGGTTTACTTTGTTACGTTTGGACATTTTACATTTTTGTAATTAATTGTGATATTACGATATTATGTACACTAGTGTCAATAAACAGTACAATAGTTTAATGTTTTATGTCTTTTCACTTGGAAATATAGTACTATACCCATTACTTGATGTCCGTTCCTTACAAAACAGACTGGAGAGTAAATGGTCATCTGCTTTCTTTTCAAAATTAAAGTAATCAATGCATATCAAAATACCAAAGTTACTGTAAATTCAATTGGTTTCCTGTCAATTTGACGACTTATGTCTTCAGTGCAAATCAAATCAAAACCTTGGGAAGACCATAAACCGAACATTAGTAAACAACTGATAGAGAACAAATAACCAAAAAAAAAATTATAATGAAAATCGAAAATCAGCTTAGGATACTTCTTGTATTTAAGCATAATTTTCTAAAATTGAGATTTTACATGTGTCCAAATTAAATCGGTTTTCGGGTCAACACTTAAGTACCCGACTATTTGGTTGGTGAATACTTATTCATATAGTAATATACTAACATACAATACTTAATCACTTAAAATGCTTGAAACGTGAAACGTCGGTGAATGTCTAAATATGTTAAATTAGAAACTTAAAGAAAAATATAAGCGTCATCCGTTAAAGAATAACCATTTAAACCCCCATATATATATATATATATATATATATATATATATATATATATATATATATATATATGAAAATCTGTCATTACTGTGGTTAGATATTTAAAATACTAATTAAATGTGTCTTTTGAGAAAATGGAAAGCCTTTTTTGTCTTTTTATTATGAGTGTATAAAAGTGTGTGCGATATTTTCATATTTAAGACAATTGCACGTCGTGCAGTTTGAAAATTCAAGACACTCCTATAACTTTGCAGACAAAATTGCGTAAATATCAAAATATTAACAAATGACACACTTCATATAACTCCTGTTTTATATACTGTAATTAAAACTAAATCTGTCAGGTGAAAATCAGCTATTTTGGTTGAAATTATAGTTATTTTTAACCAAAATATTGAAGTCAGATAGAACTTTTGAAAATTTAGTAAATTATTAGATAACATACTTGGCTTAGATTTGCATGAGAAAGATATGGGGGTCACCTACTTGTAACTTATTTTTGAATAAATGACAAAAACTGATTGTGTCCTATTATTACTGTAGACTCTTACTGACTTTCTGTTACAGTTCTCTAAAATGCAATAAAACATTGAAGAACATTTCATTCACAATAAACTCTAACCCAATGACAACAATTCCGTTTGGAACGTAAACAAATTTATTCAAAATTAATTGCAAATATAGTGATACATCAATAGGAATGTTCGTTATATCACCAAAAGAAGTTTTTGTTATCTTTCATTATCAGACAACGAACATCATTTTCTCAACATTCAGAAAATGAATTGATGCGCAAAAATGACGCTCAGTTTAAACCGCGTTCTACTTTAGTACAATAGTAATTTATTATTTGTTTTGAATATTATCTTACTTTGTTAACAAAATATTCACTGATAAATCGTATCAGTTTGTCTCTAATGAAAAGGGATACTGCGACAATTCATCATTAACAGAATTGCTGAAGAGACTCTCTGATGATATACATTTGTACATATATTTCTTTCGCAATAAAAAGATTGAAAACTTAATATATTTTACAACCACATTTAAGATAAGATGCACACCAAAGTCATGCAATTGCTATGGATACCTAGTAGAATCTATAAATGACCCACGAACGTACATTTAACCTTCACACTACCATAACACGATAAAAATAATATGCTTAAGACATTTGAATCTAGCTAAGAATTGAATATATTAAACAAATACATTAATATATCTGTCCCAATTTTCAAGGGTTTCCTGAACTAACACACTGTTTTGCACTTTTAGTACTTGAGTATGTTTTCTGTGTTGTATTATATATCAAATTGTTATGGTTAACTTTTATCGTTAATGTTTATCGCATAGTAATGTACGTGAGAACTGAACCATCAGTCCAAAGATAATGGCAACATCGGAAAAACAAAGATACAAAGAAATAACATGAATGCGGCACAAAAAAGGAAAATGAAGACACACACACATACAAAAATTGACAAAACGGGCACAAAAAAATCGTGAGTGAGATCAGGTGCTCCGATAAATTAAGCCTCTCCTGCTTCTTATAAGACACCCGCCGTATTGAACATGCCAAATCCAGTAGTAAAACCAAATCCGATAGACAATACAGCAAACCAAACTTCAGCTTTTAAAGGGAAGGGATAGATTTGTTGTCACGTGGAAAACAGAAATCACACAGCAGTCCACAAGATCGCGAAGTAGACCGTAAAACCGTGACTTCAAGTGATTGATAACTAAACAATGCAGACCAGGAACTAACGGTAAGCAATTTGGGTGTTTCTGATCTTGTCCTGACCTCAAAAATGGCCCCAAAGCCAAACGATGCAGAAAAACAACTGTCGGTTAACGATTCGGACGATTCTGATTCGGTCCTCACCAGAGCACTAGTCCCATTGTTAATGCATTGTTTTAATGCATTGAATCGTGTTAGATTTTTCGAATTTACGAAATTTATAAGTCGATTCTGAACGTACAGAATAGTCAAGATTTGGGTGTTTTCATTGACTTCCTTCATAATTCAATTGGTAAGTACCTTTTAAACTCTTGCCTACCAGTCCCATGTTAATTGAAAAATAAAGAAAATAAAAATTGCATTTAATTTGATTTGCTCGTAATTTTAACAGTAAGTGAATTTATGTTTTGTTTTGAAAATGACCTTACATTTAGTCTACAAAACTTTTTTTTTGTTTTTGTCATTGTTTTTGTTTTATTCCTATCCTGTTTTTTTTTTGTTTGTTAGTTTTTTTTTACTTTTTTATTTTTTGTTTGTTTGTTTTGTTTTTTTTTCTTTGTTTGTTTTGTTTTGTTTTTGTTTTTGTTTTTTTTTTTGAGAAGATAAATACTGTTGCGACAATGGGTCCTAAAGATTTAAACTAAAGTCTCGCAAAGGCTAAGACAAACATAACTGGCCCATGATGGACCATGTTTACTTTATCATTATCGAAAATAACAAGCCAAAACATATGAGTTAACTTAAGGTGTCTCAGTGGTATTATTCCGTCATTTTTGTATGATACTTGTTCATTTAGGTTTCATTCATTACGTAATTTTACAAAGTAGTTATTTAAATTGAGAGGAGAGTTCCAAAAGTTTTGAAAATGTTTATTCCTTATCTTTTTTCACAATTTTCATTACAAAAAATGTGAATTAAAACAAAAGTGCTTTAAATCTATTGCTAGCTTAAAGGTCACAGAAATTATGCAAGGGAGATATTTGATAAAGATATCACTAGAAAAATTAATATTTCACAGTTTCAACAGTAACACCAAATTTTTATTTTCCTTATATAAACTATATAATGATGTTAAAACACATGCACATTTTAAACAATATCATAATTATGTTTCTAAACAGAAAATTTCACAAAATTCTATAATAGGAAATTAATAACCTGCATACACCTTTAATCTATAATAAGTTTATACAAAGACATCGACGACTTCATAGATATTACAGACATGTTAAATTGCTCCCCGAATCTCTGTGTAAAACACAAGAAACTTAAAAAGAAAGAACAAAGGCGTTTTTACACACATATAATGGGATGACTGCTTTAAGTATATAAGTTGACTGAGATCCGAATAGTGCCGTTGAAATACGAATCTGAAACTGACAGATTGAGTTTTTATCCACATGAAACCGATTAAATTTTACATTATATAATATTCAAAGACTAAGAATTCAAAGTTAACATCTCTACAATACTCATTACTTATTAGGGACAACAATTATAAAAATGATATCATTATATGGCTTAAACCATCTTTTTGTTTGTTTTTTTTACTTGTTTTGTTTTGTATTTTTTTTTATTTGTTGTTTTTTGTTGTTTTTTTGTGATGTTGTTGTTTCTTTTGTTTTTTTGTGTGTGTTTGTATTTCTTTTGTTCCAATTGCCTAATTATTGTAAGTATAATATAAAAGGCGGAATTGCAGAGAATTCATTTTCTGGTTTCTGGAAACTTATGTAGTCTTACTTTATTTGTGCAAGATTAAAAAATAAACAATGAACAGCTTTCTATCTGAATACTTTCCAGCTACACATTCGAGGGTGTGTGTTTGTGGCTTTACAATAAAATAGCACGCTGATGTTTGGTATCAAATTAAAATTTTCACTTATATCTACAAGTTTATGGCATTCTATTGGTAATTGCCTTCCAGTAATGAAGGGATATAGAGCAAATGCACATGAGACAAAGTTTCCACAACTAGTGTTAGAACAAAACAAAGGAATAAGGAAGGGGTGGACAGGGGGTGTCTTTCTCCTGTCTGCCGCCCCTCTCTCTTTTCTCCCGTACCCTCTCTCCTTTCTCAAATACACTCTTTCATTTCTCCCGCCCCCTTTCTCCCGGTCTCCCTTTCATTTTCTTTTCTCCCTTGTCTATTCCAATTTCTCGTTTCTCCAGACCATTTCTCGTTTCTCCCTACCATTTCTCCCCGTCTCCCTTAACCCTGTCTAGCTCCTCAATAACGCCCCCATTGTTAACTATCGTCGCAATAAGTCACTTGTCTTGTAATTTAAGATTTTCGGTAATTTAGATGCATGTCAAGGTTCCCGTTGAAACAATATTTATTTGTCGATTGTTTGATCGTTCTTCAATGTCAAGCTCATTCTATTTTATTACATTAAAAATATCAAATTATAGAAATTTAACATTCCAAAGGTTTTCATATTTACAGATACACATCAATGACGAGTTAGTTCAATTGTTTTCGCAAAGGTTTGAAAAGATATCCTACATCTAGTGTTCTTCAAATGAATTGACTTTTATGAAATCAAATATGGTCAAAACAAACCATGCATAAATGATAAGATGTTCTAAACAGATTAAAATCCCATGTATTTTTTATTTTTATTTTTATATTTGAATACGAATAAAAACGACACATCCCAAACGATATTTAAAATCTTTTAAAAAGTAGTGTCATATCATTCCACATTAGAATACAAGCTTGAAAATAGAATTAACAAAACTACGCACTGTTGACTATACATTACTGTCACTAGGCACAATTAAGGTAAGTTTGTAATTTGTTTTAATCTCAAATCTTAAGGTAACAGCTAAACCATTTCAAAATACATATAGGAAAGAACTATATGTTTCAGAGTTCACAAGTAAAATATTTCCGAAAACCAATTTCTAATTACAGGTAACCAAGATTTCCTTGTCAGATTTAAATAAATATGTGGCTAGTTTTCTGTACAATAGCGCTCACGATTGTTTATCCTTACTTTTTAATATTTGTGATTTTCAAAATTTTCAACAAAAAAAAATTAGCAAGAAAACAACAGGACATGAGACAATTGCCTTTTGTCCAGTTGGTGTTCATTTACCGAATGAAATATGTTTAAGGAAGTTGACCTAGGCGAAGTGAAATAACTTTAGATAATCACTTGTAATTTGTTCTCTATCAGCTTTAACACATATTACGGTTCCAAATGTTTTGATTTGATCTGCACTGAAGAAACATAAGTTGTCGAAATGCGCATATGCAGAAACCAATTCCACAGTAACTTCGGTATTTTGTTGTTTGTTACCACTGGGCCGATGTCACTGCTGATAGACCGAGGGTATTCACCATTCCAGTAGCCAGTTCTTCGGTGCTGGTCCGAAAACCGATTTTATTTGAAATCTTCCAATATCTAAATTTAAGAAAATAATTTTTTGTTAAAACCTAATGAATATCATCTCAATCTAGCATAGCCCTGTCCTTAGCTATTTTTGGCTTTCCTATTTAGATCCCATTGGTAATTTTTTTTTCTCTCAGCTTTTGCACAGATTTCGGTGAATGGATTTTCAAATGTTTTGATTTGATCTCCACCGAAGAGACATAAGTTGTCGAAATACGCATATGCATAAACCAATTTTACAGTAACTTCGGTATTTTGTTATTTGTTACCAATGGGCCGAAGCCACTGCTGGTGTACTGTTCGTCCACGAGTGTACCAACAGTTCAGTAGCCAGCACTTTTGTGCTGACAAGAAAACAGATTTTAATTTGAAAAGATCCCATATCTAAATTTAAGTAAATTTTGTTAAAACCTAAGCAGTATCTCTCTCTAGCATAGCTCTGTCCTTAGCTAATTTTGGCTTTACTATTTGGATGCGATTGGTAGTTTGTTCTTTATCAGCTTTTACACATATTTCGGTTCATCGATTTCCAAATGCTTTGATTTGATCTGCACTGAAGAGACATAAGTTGTCGAAATGCGCATATGGAGAAACCAATTTCACAGTAACTTCGGTATTTTGTTATTTGTCCGTTTGCTCAATCCTGTCTAAAAAGTGTTCTTTAAGCTTCTAAGCAACATAGATGGATTTAATTCGTTTTCACTTGAATGCGTAAAAACATCGATGAAACTGGTTCTTTCAAACCCCTTAATTATTTAAAGAGTTATCTCCGTTAACCAAGGTCTTGAAAATCGAAAATTCTATGGTACAGTTTTGATAAAGCTGTGTATGTCGGAAAACTATTTCAAAATTCATTAAGAATGCACTAAGACCTGTAAAATATCCTCCTTAATAAATATATGTAAATACTATTTAGAAAAGTAATAGTTTCCTGAAATATTCAATTAAATTGTTTGCAAAATTAGAGTGATAGATGTGCTCGAAATAATTTTCCATTTATATAATTTTATTCCTTTATTTTGCATAAAGTAACTATGTTATGTTCAAAATCTACAGGAAATCTGAATACATTGTTATAAGCATTTATTGGAAAAAATAATAAACTATATTAATCGTACATATTTTCGATTCGACCATGCAGCTTTTACCTTATTTTGAATAGGATTAAATTTCTGAACAAAAAAAGAATTATAAATCAGCAAAAGTTTTAAACAGAAAAAAGGTATTTTCAAGCAGATTTAAAAAAAGTAACGACCATAAAGCTGTATATATGTTTGATTCCAGTGTATCCTTTAATTTTTTTTTATTATTATTTTTTTAATATTTGGTTTTGCTTCCATTTTTCTATTAGAAAAAAAAAATTGTTGGAAAAAAGCTGGATTTGTCTATGTCGTTTACTGTAAAAGGTCTTATTTTTGGGTGGTTTGAATTTCGCTATTTTGATTCCTAAACTTATTCGAGAGCTTTTATTTTCCGATTTTCACTTACGTTTCGTTACGCTTGAATTTAAACAAATTTACCAGAGAGGAAATTTTCGCGAATATGTGCATTTACCCGCGCCGGAAACTTTCCTGAATATGTGCATATCGTAAAATTAGTGAAAATAAACCTTTGCGATTTTTTTTCCTTCTACATAATTGTACTGAATGTTGAAATATACTATGCTTTATAATGGATGGGCGCTCTTCAAAGATTACATCACAGGTGTATTTTTACATGTGCAATCAAAATATTTTTCAAAATAACGTTTCAGATGCAAGTACTGAGGTCACTAAAAGGACCTCTAATTCAGATCAATGCATTTCCGTGTATAATTGCTTATCTGAGATGTAAATGATGATATTTCCATATTTGCGATTTTTTTTATTCGCCTTTTTTCCAAGTTTATAAGCGTCATTTTGGAAATCGATTCAACACAAGACATAGATCATATGTAGCTACATTTTAATTTACTCCCGAATATTTCATATTTGAAAAAAATTAAAGAGGCCGCAAAAAGTTCAGCATCAATGTTAAATTATGTCAATGCTAAGCCCATTTTTAAGACGGGCGTGAATTTAAAAACTTTCGAGCAAGATTTTTGATAATCTTTAATATTTTGACATCTGGTAATGTTTTCAAAGATTTTAATTCTCAGAAAAATCGCTTTTCATTATTGCGAGGCATAATTGTCCCGATCTGTAAGTTTTTGTTAAAAATTGTCAATTTAGTCGGGTTTTTAACATTTTTAGGGAACGTGGAATCTTCTGGAATGATTTTCCAAACTTTAGGAAAAAAAAAACAGTTGGTCTTACTATGATTAAATTTGAATGCGTTCAAAATCCGTCGAAAGGATCCATTACAACCTAAAATTAACAAATAAGGAAAGTTGTACCAAATTTACCCCATAGAAATGATATGGTAGCAAATTTGAACTCACAAAGTTCCATTTTGTAGTTAATGTTGAAACTTGTATCCTCGAACTGAAGGTATAACACCACTAATTCGGAAACAAGTCGGGCACATATGTGAATATAGTCCTTATAGGAGACGATATAGTTCCAATATATTGTTTATTTTGTAACATTTTCGAAGTGTTGGCAGCTGAATCTTATTTAATTTGAAATAAACAAATGAGGGGATATGGAGTAAATGTACATGGGACAAAATCCCTATAAATACGTGGTAAGATTAAGCAAATAGAACAACGTTTTGATTGTTGTTCTTCATCTTGAAGTCACTATGAGGCCTTCAACAAAGAGCAAACGCTCTTACCTCACAGTAAGTTCAAGACGGCCCCTAGCACCGGTTTAAGCGGAATTCACTTGCTGAACAACGCCACATCCATCCCCTTTATTTCATTATTTTTGATGGATGCGGTGTTGTCAACAAGCATAACATATCAGGCGAAGTACTCTTACAAACACTGTCATCCATTGCCCGACAAAGGGACCAATGAATAGACAATACAACATATAAACGATCACAGGGCACTCATCGAGTTGTTTGTAGAAAAACTTGGCGATCAAATTGGGAGATGTGAGCAATATATATACAGACGGCCAAAAAAAAATAATAATTTAAAGTCTCTTTTGAGCCTAAATTTGTTTAATTTCTACCAGAAATAAATATTTAATAGGCAATTGGCGGCAGAGGATTTTTTCTGTAAAATTCAAGCAGGAAGTGCCGATCCTTGCGTTGTTCACTTCGGGGAAACAGTTCTTTCTTATGTGCAAGTAAAGGGGGTTAATTTTCTCATGAAAGTTTCTTGAAAGATGCCGTTCTAAGTTGAAACACGTTTTACTTCTTAATAGTTCTACAAAATTTGGAACATGTGCAATTTAACTTGGGAGTCTACTGGAGACTATATTAGTGGTGTTATACCTAATACAAAAAAAAAAAAAAATCACAAAAATCGGATTTCCTTCAAAAGCTGCTTATTTTGATACTTAACTATCAGGCTTAACCCATTTGGTCGAATTTCAACTTATTTTGTTGTCGAAGGCTTTTGAATACTATATTTGGACATTAAAACCGATGTTACGTCAGAATTTTACGGGTTTTACGCAAACAGTCCAAATACGCATTATAAAGCTGAAATATGCATCGTGTATCGATTAAAAGCTGAAACTTCACTTGAGAATACAGCAAGAAATGCGTTTCGATAAAAAAAAAGAGATAAAAAGTGCATTGTGTAAGGGAAATCTGAAGCAATTTTTGGACCTTCCAACTTTCCATTTCGATTATACGCCGGAGTTGGTTTCACTGCTACTACATCTCATTTGGAAAATATTTAACACGTTTAATTCCCTAGAGTCGCATAAAAAGACTCAAGCTAGCTGTGATAGATTTGGTATAAATCATAAGAGAATAGTTTTGCAAACTGAAAGGCATAACACACGCAGTTTTGGATAACAGNGGGGGGGGGGGGGGGGGGGGGTGGTTAAGCATTTTTATTTTATAAAAAATAGGTCTCAAATCTTCAGACTAGATAAATCAATACATTACAAAAACAGGAAAACAGCAAACACCTACAATGGCCAGGAACTAATATCACAAGCCACAATCTACAAGCAGACTGCACCAGAAAAGCATTAATGAAAACAAGAGACAAACATAAATATCGATAGGAACTCGGGATAGCCGGACTTGGTAACGACACTAGCAAAAGCCAGTGATAGGGTTAAACCGGTTTATGGGTACCCAAACCTCCCCTTTCTCTATCCCGTTTCCCTATAGTATCATAAACATGCGAATAAAACCCCATAGAGGTAGACTACTAACTCAATGATCACTATCTTTGAACAGACAAAGCATAAGACAAAACGTAATTTTGAAAGAAGGGTCAAAGAGTGCTCGCCACTAAACTGCCGGCTAGCTCAAGAAATCTAATCTGCTGGTAAAATACTGTCGCACTACGGAAGAAAAATCAAACTTAAAACTCCTCGAAGGGTTCGGTAAAGAGTCTTCATGTATTTCAGTAGACATCGGCAGTATCAGTGAGAGGCCAGGATATATGAAAAGTCTTCAGGTCACTGGAATCCAAAGCCAATTTAACGGATTTGTTCAGAATAACTCGTCGATATCCACTATTACGTAAAAAATGTAAGTTACGTCCCAGTTTTTCTGGATTATTTATCAGTTTTTGACATTTTTAACAACATTTTCATAAAATCGAAGATGAGAAATGCCCTTTGTTATTAGCTGTTTGCGAGTCACGTCATATCTAGATATCAAATGTTCATATCTTCTGTAAAACTTCTTAAAAGTATTTAATAATTTATGAAATCTGTAACCTTGTTGTAAAAGTTTGGATGTGACAGTAAAGTTAAGCTCATTAAAATCATCAAGGGTGGAACAAATGCGAGCGAATCGTACAAGTCGTGATATATACACCCTGTAGGATGGAGCTAGGGGAACGTCGCCGTCAAGAAAGGGGAAATTAGTAATTGTAAAATCAAAAATCATCCCTTTTTCCATAAACTTTAGTTTTTATTTTACCAGAGCCAATGGTGATACTTAGATCCAGAAAAGGACAGTATTTAGAATCATTGTTTGCCTTATTTAACATCAGTTGTTTTGGGTAAATGATGTCAACATAAGCTAAATACTGGGGATTGTCAATAGTAAGGATATCGTCAATATACCTGCTATGATCATTGAAAATAGAAATAAGTTTATCACTATTTGGTACAGATCCATTTTGTAGTTTTTTCATGAATTCCCGTTCGTAACAGGACAGAAAAAGATCTGCAATGAGAGGTGCACAATTAGTACCCATGGGGATTCCAATGACCTGATGATAAACAATGGTGCCGAAACGAACATAAATGTTGTGTAGCAAGAGATTCAGTGCCTTAATCATAACAAACACATGTCCAGGAGCAATAATTGTTGTAAGAGATATCGGAGAAGAATCCTTGCTTTTTGTTGCAGCAAATAAACTGAAGACCCGAAAATTTAAAAGATCATTTAATAAGATCACCCAATTTAGATTTAATCAAATTATGCGGAAGGGTTGTATAAAGTGTAGAAAAATCATAACTGTCAGTAGATGAAACTGGTCTATCTATAGATTGTAATTTATCTAAAACTTCAATAGCATTTTTTACACTCCAAAAGTAATTTACACCTGAGTTTTGATATGTTTTTCACAATAGGTTTTGACGAACTCCTTTATACAAGTGAGTGCACTGTTTAAATTGATGGACACATTTGTGGTAGAACAATTACTTGAAGCCGAAATGAAACGATGTTTGTAGGGATTTTTGTGAAGTTTAGGAATCCAGTACAATGCATGTTTTTAACATATTTGCAGCATCAATTAAGTTGCATTTTTGATGTTCACTTCACTTCAATCCAGACAATAACCTTTAGGTGATCCGATAATGCAATAGTCTCAACATTCCGAAAATCAAAGCACAAAAGCACTAATATGCACGTGTTTATTTCAGCCAAATATGGATTTTTCTATCTCAAATTATGTGTTTTACGTTGCTTATGCATTGAAATAAAAAACGACATAAAAATAATAATGGATCTACGGGCCATTATTTTCTGTTATAGGTATAACACCACTAATTCCGAACCAGTAGGGCACATATGTGAATTAAGTCCTTATAGGGGACGATATAGTTCCAATATAGTCTGATAGTGATTATTTTGCAACATTTTCAAAGTGTTGGCAGTTGAATCTTATTTAATTGGAAAGTGTATATTGTAAGGCTTCATTCGTCGAAAAATAAAAAAAAAAATTATAGGCATGGGAAGCGGAGGATTTTTTTTCTGTAAAATTCAAGCAGGAAGTACCAGTCCTTGCGTTGTTCACTGCGACGACAAGTTCATTCTTATATGCAAGGTAAGGGGGATGATTTTCTCATGAGAGTTTCTTGAAAGATGCCGTTTTAAGTTGAGACACGTGTCAATTCATTTGAACTTTTAGTAAAATTTCTACAAAGTTTGAAAAATGTGCAATTTAACATGGGAGTCTACAGGAGACTGAATAAGTGGTGTCATACCTGAAGCAATCGTTTTATCTTTGGTAGCAAAATTCAGATTTAATCTATTCAAAAACTAGAAAGTACCATCACATGCTTCATGTAAAGGCTAATAAAAAATAATGTCTATAGCTTTCAATATGTTTGCTTGGTGAAACTTTTAAAGTAAGTGATGCTAAACTTTTGGCGGACTGCATAAATACCAACGTTACTGTAAATTTACTAATAAATAAAGCTTTTTCGATTAATTATGTCGCTTCTTTGCAGATCAACTCAAGCATTCTATAAGCTTTTCAATAAAACTGGTAAGATATACAAAGCTCAGATTTTTACTCTTGGCGAATTACAAATTCAAACTGCAGTTTCAAAGACGAGTAAAATAAATCTTTGTTGCTTAAGAATGCAAACTATTTAAGGAATTCCCCAAAAGTGTCAAACTAGATGCATTTCATTTAAGTTGAAAATGGAACTGCTATTAATGGAATTAACAAAAAAATTCGTTTTAGCTCACCCTGGCCCAAAGGATCAGTGTGAAATATTACCATCACTTGGCGCCCGTAGCCTTAAAATTTTGACATTTTTATCTTCTCTTGAATCACTGAAGCAAAATCAACCAAACTTTCAAAGAAACATGTATGGAATGTTTCGTACAATGACTGTTCATTTCGTTCCGAACAGTTCAAACATTACCACCAGCGCAGAACATAGTTTTTACATTGTACCTTACGGAAAAATCATTGTTTTAATCTTTTCCTCTGAAACCACTGAAGCAAATTCAACTAAACAACGCAGAACATTTTAACTTTGGATCCTGTGGGAAATTCGTCGTTTTCATCTTCTCCTCTGACTCTGAAACCACTGAAGCAAATTTAACTAAACGTTACAGGAATGAAGAAAGGAAAGTTTATTGCAAAGATTGCTCGTTTTGTTCCGATCAGACAAAAATCATGGCTGCTAGCGCGGAACATAGTTTTAACATTTGACTCTATGGGAAAATCGTCATTTTCATCTTTGCCTATGAAACCACAGAAGCAAATTTAAACAAGCTTGCAGGAATGATGTATGGAAGGTATTTTACAGTAATTGCTCATTTCGGTTTAATACGATTAAAAACATGACCGCCTTCGCGGAACATGATTTAACATTTAACTCTAAAAACAAATGAAGCGAATATAATTAAACTGTACTCGAATGATATGGGTAAGTTCTTTTTCATTCCAATAAGAAAAAAAGCATGGACACATTCGCAGATAAATGTTTAACATTGACATTATAGGAAAATGATATTTTGGTCATCTGGTAGAGTTTACGACTTAACAAACCATGTACTTCACTTATATTTTTCGAGAGCGCCACTTAGTATGTCTAGATCACGGATTAGCCTGTCAGGTGGAGTACTTAACAAGTAGGGTGTTTGACTTAGTTTGTCGAATAACGACTTATTACTAAACAAATCGAGTTCTTGACTTAGTTTGTCGAGAACACGACTTTATAAGTCGAGATTACGAGAAAGTAATTCCAGCGTACAACTAAGGCGAGCGCAGGACATACTAAATAGTATGTCGAGATCACGACTTAGTAGATTGATATATTGACTTAGTATGACGAGTTAATAGCTTAGTTTGTCTAGCTTTTGATATCGACTTAGTTTGTCGATATCACGAATAAGTATGTCAAGCGCATGTCGATCGCTAGACCTGGTATGTCAAGATCATGACTTAAGGTAGTAGACCTAGGTTAAGGGACATAACTCTTAAAAATCACAAGTGAGTTTGTTGAAATCATTTTCATAAACAGATTCTAAGCCTCTGAGTAACATAGATGATTTTTTATTCTTTTTCACGTCAATGCTTAAAAAGCATTGATGAAACAAACTATTTCAAACGTCTTACTGATTTAAAGAGTTATCTCCCTTAACCTAGGTCTACTACCATAATCGAGATCTTAACAACAAAAAAAATCAAGCACAAGACTTGGTAAATTAAACACTCGACTTTATAATGCATCAAGAGCATGAGTTTGTATATGGCGCGACTTAGTATGTTGAGCGCTCGACTAAGTATGTCCACTTATTATTATGATCATTCCTTTTTTGTTTTATTTTACCCTTAGGGTAGTTCTTTTTTTAATCGTCTTGCCAGGTACTAGTTTTTGATATAAAATAACAAGCAATGAGTGAAAGAAAAATTCAAGTCAATTTAATTTTTATAAATAAAGTGTTTAAACGAAATTTGTTTTTTTTTTCAAATTATTTTAACGTTAACTATGTCTATCATTACTTCCCTTATCGTTCTACGCATGGAAATTTCCCCCATTTCATTGTATTAGGTCGGTCTCCAGTTCTTATTATTCCTTTTATTATAATTTTCTCTTTATTCTCGCTTTCATAGTCGGGCTCTCGACTTAATTAATTATTAAAAGTTACTATGTATAACGTTTTTATCGATTATTCTTTGTGCTAAAGCAACCTGCAATCATGTTTAAAACAGATTGTATTAAAAGTTACTATGTATAATCTTTTTATCATTTATTCTCTGTGCTTAGACAATCTACAGTCTTGTATTAAGCAGATAGTGTCTTGATTTTACTATGCATGACATTTTTATCATTTATTTTCTGCGCTAAAACAATCTGGACTCAGGTTTTAAACAGATTGTGTCTTGATTTTACTATGTATAATGTTTTTGTCATTTATTCTCTGTGCTAAAAAATAAAAGGACCTCATGGATGAAACAGATTGTGTCTTGATTTTACTGAAACAATCTGCACTCATGTATTAAACAGATTGTGTCTTGATTTTACTAAAACAGTCTGCATTCATGTATTAAACAGATTGTGTCTTGATTTTACTAAAACAATCTGCACTCTTGTATGAAACAGATTGTGTCTTGATTTTACTAAAACAATCTGCACTCATGTATTAAACAAATTTTGTCTTGATTTTACAAAAACAATCTGCACTCATGTATTAAACAGCTTGTGTCTTGATTCTATTTAAACAATCTGCACTCATGTATTAAACAGATTGTGTCTTGATTTTACTAATTTGAACAATCTATATTCATGTATTAAACATATTGTGTCTTGATTTTATTAATTTGAACAATCTGCACTCATGTATTAAGCAGATTGTATCTTGATTTGCTTTGTTTTTACAGCATGGTTCGATATCTTAAGAAAGCATTAATCACATTTTGCATGATGGCTGTGGCCATATTCAAACCTTCAGAATCATATTTTGACCAGAAGAATTTGAAGAGGGAGCTTTCTACTGTTCAAGATAGTAAGTTGAACAGCTGTTATTTCAGCTTCTTTCGCTATTTTATGTTTCATCAAATACTCAAAAAGCTAATTTAATATTTCGACACAGTCAACGGTAAAATATGACAGATTATCGGAAAAGGAGAAAGATGATTCTGGACAAACCAGACGAAATCTGCATTTTTATACGCCCGTCTTTGACGGGACGTATTATGGTATATTGGTGTCCGTCCGTCCGTCTGTCTGTCCGTCTGTCCGTCCGTCCAGACGTGGCACTCTAACTAGAGAACGCTTTAAACGTTTTTCTTGAAACTTTGCAGGATTGTTGGATATGACGGAAGAAAGCTCCCTATCGTTTCATTTTGTGGAAGGATTTTTCGCTCCAGAGTTATAGGACTTTGATTATTTCAAAAAAGCATGAAATTGCAATCTCTGTCTACAAATTAATATTCTTTTATTTTAATACATTACTATCCCTAAACCAATATACATTTTTGACTGTTTAATATCAGATGAAATACTTGATACATATCAGATGTCCCTTGTCATGTTTGTTCATATGAAGTTTTGAATTTCAAGAATAATTTAATCAGTTTGCTTTTAAGTGGGGACTGGCGTATCATGCGCTCTTGGCGCAGCTGTTTATTCACGTTATTATTTTTTTTTTCTTTATAAGATTAGTATTTTGAAAATCATTGGAGGTAAAAATTTGATTTTATACAACTCACACTACATACATTTTTTTCAGAAAAGTTTATAAAAAATATACGCATAAAACTTGAAACACACTTTTTATAATTCTAGTTTTTTAATCCATAGATATGATCAAATGATTTGATCTCTATCATCCAAATTCTCACTCTATTAATATAATTCCTTTAAATAACAGCACCTGGCAGACGGAAGCTTAGGTATCAGTTTATAGATTTTATAATATTTAAGACATTGACCAAAATGGTATGTTAGCTTCGACATATGGAACTGAGATTTCACAATAAAACTGATTTTCAAAAATCCATGACATAATTTTTTAGGATTATAAAGTTTACCTTCTTGTTTAAAGTCTGAAACTGAAGGAATTTATCTGGTCCAATCTGGATAATGTAAATTCTAATTTGTAATTGAGTGTTCTCGTAACTTCTTTTTCCCGCCGTATTTTTACGTGTTTTTTTTTTTTTTTTTTGCTCTTGTTTTCGTTTTTGCTTGTTTGTTTGTTTTGTTTTTGGATTATGGCCCTTGCCCTATCCTTTCGTGTGTCTTATATTATTATATTATTTTTATTTTTACATCTACCCTATTTTATATTTACCATTTTGTTTCGTTATATTCAAAACGCTATTCCCCCTTCCATCTTAACAGTCGTATGCTATTTTTGTCATTTTTTCATACGGAAGTGCATTATGAGCTTACTGTTGTCATCATTTGTTGACTTGCATAAGATGGCGCGTTTTGTCCGAAGCTGAAAGAGCAACGTTGTATGGCATACTATCGGTTGCAAAAATATATTATTTTTTAAAAATATAACATAATCTGTTCAAATAATGTATTTTGTCATTTAAATACAATATCACTTTATTCAATTGGTACTAATTTCTTTATTTCAATGTAATATTTATTATTTAACTCACAGAGCTTGTCATTTAAATTCAATATTTTCAATTTAGTGTTTTACTTCAACATTTAAATGCAATATTTGTGATTCAAAAGGTATAATTTGATAATCAAATGCAATATTTATTCTTTATTTAATTTAAAATTTATTATTTTTATTAGGTTAGTATAAATTGTCATTCAAGTGGATTATATTTTCCATATACAGTTATTTTGTTCCCTTCAAATTGCAGTCGAATTTTGGCTGTTTCCCCCAGAGATAATTTCCCACCTCTCCGTTTTTATTTCCCGAAATTGAAAAAAAAAACTTCCCAAAGTACGTTGTTGACTGTGTCTATGGGTTTTATGTCTCTTAAAACATCCGAATTTAGTTTCTGTCAGTTAAACAAAATATATATAATGCCTTCAAAATTATTATCAAAGTTACGTATCTCAAACCCAGTCAATCTTTAATTTTTGATTCAGGGGAGAGAGTGGTTTTGGGTAAAGCACCTTGAGGTGGTGATTTTACTTTGTCCTTTGGTCACATCACTCATAAAACATCCCATAACTCATAACATGATATCATCACTCATAATGATTCACATAATCCATAATTTTATATCAAATACATTTTGTATTATCTTTTTTAGTGTCAAAGGAACATATCAAGGCAAAAGTGTAAATATTACAATCGGACGTTTAACAATATATGTATTACATATTGTTGATTATGAAAAAAGACAAAAATTTGACCAGTTCAACCCCAGAAAAACAGTAATTCAGCAAACAATACGTTACCGTTTAATAAGATTTTTGTATGTATATCATTCTTGACTTAATAGCGAACGAACTATACTCAACACAAAAAGTTTAGCAACAATTGGTGTGAATAAAAAGGGGTCTATTTTTCAGATTACCAAATCTCAATTATTAAATTAAATTTTACATTTCTGAGCTGGATTTGAGTTCGACTAATCATTAGCATTACGTCGTTCCATACATTCTGAATATTGCATTAATTTTAAAATAACTCGACCCAAAAAGAAACATTGAAAAAGGGGGGATATGCAAAAAATGCCAGATTTTTCATTTTCATGCAACGAAAGCCAACAAAATGTTTTTAATTACCATAAGTGACTATGTAACGGTAATCACGAAGTGATCTTTGCACTTTTTTGCAAAAGATGAAAATCACCTACGGGAAAAAGTCCATGTTAATTTTCGGGCCATAACTTGAATTGGATATCTTGTACACCCAATCTGACAAAATGAAGAGTTTTCTATGGTTGAATTAAAGCAAATATCGGTTATTTTTAGCCAAGATCAGAATTAATCAGCAACTAAGCATTTTTGTTTAAAATTAAAACGGTTGAAAATGTGATGCTAAACTTGTTTTGTTGTGTATATATTCTCCGATTTTTTAAATAAAATTACTTTACGGTTAATATGATGATAAATGCTGGTACTTGAATTTCGAAGCTGTAACAGGATATTATCATCACGATTTTTCCTTCATGATAACAAAATGTTATGAGTTGTGAGATTGGTGCCCGTAGCAGTTCAACTTCGAAATTTACTGAAATTTTAGGAAAATCGGCTCCTTATCGCACCTTTATCCTATTTCACTAAAATGACAAATATTGCATTTAAATGAAAACAATTATATCAGTTGATAAATAAATATTGCATTCGAATGAAAATAAAATATACCATTGGAAAAAATAATATTACATCTAATTGAACATAACATATTGCAATCAAATGATAAAAATATTTGTTTTGAAACTAATACCATGGCATATCGTTGTTGGCAATAATTTTATTGTAATGAATTTTTTAGAAGTAATCGGAGTCAAGACAGACATCATGTGGATGGGTGACCACAGAACGATACTGACTATGTATCCTTCTTACGATCAGGATACATACTCATAACGACTAAACAGGCACTTTTAATGACTTCAACTTGCTTCAAAAAGAATTTTATATTTGCTTGAGTAGATTAACAAGGGGTAGATTGCAATTAATCTAAAACAAAAATACTTAGTAGATGTGCAATAGAACATTACCAAGATTTAATTCAATTAAGTCATCGTTTCAAAGGTACCAGATAGCTATACATCACTGAACAGACACACATATTAATTAACCTCATCATATGGAGTTTAACAAATATGTATGGTTCGTGCACAAAACATGAACAAAAATAGTTATATAAAAATTATTGACAGATTGTTCATTATCGTGATATATGGAATGCCCACAGGACAGTGATATCGGCTAAAACAGATGATGACCGAGTTTACATTGAGAAAATGAACAATTATCAATAACTATTGTTTTTATTTTATTGATTAAAAGGTATTGTAATACTTGCAAGAGGAAACGAGGAGCATTTCACGATGAGGGAGTGGTTCACTGAACTTAAGCCACGCCCACAGGAAGATTCGTGTTAGGATCGGTTAATGACCGGTTTTCGGGTCCGTTTTTGATAATGTTATAGACTTACAGAAATATTCTTGTAAAATACAAATGGACGAATGACCCTCTGTTGTAATATGAATCGTTTGATCTAAGCATGGTTTAATACTAATAAAATGGAGGGCAATGCTTCAACGGTGCATTATCTGACTGCATTTCATGTTATTGCACTATATCAAGATCTCGCTCCACAAAACAGATTGTGTCTAAAAGGAGTGGGAGGAGCTACCAACAGTGCATTGATATTAGGCAAATTTAGTTAATGCACAGTTGAAGCTACGCCCCTTTTCACAAATTACATGACGACAAGTGTCTTCGAAAAAAAACAAACAAAAAAAAAAACAACAAATTATGCCAATCATGGATGGATAGAATATACGTCCTTGTGTCAACAGACCTCTTCTGTAACAAATAATTAATATAAATGGTTGTGCCTTGATACTATTAAATCAATACGACATATCTTCCCCCACCCACCCACAGACACATAATTTCCGGTAAATGTACCGTATTTAAATAGACGTCAGTGCCAACAAATAGCAGTATTGTAGTATTGTAGTTTATTTATTACAAGATACGCTCAAGTAATGGCAAGTTCAAATCTTTCTAGTATAATACTTGGATCCACATTCCTCCCTGTTGCAAATTCTAAAAAATTCCTTTTATCTAACTGATGCCAAAGCATCGGCCAATTTATCCTTCATAATCGGTTGAGAGAGGTTATAACGGAATGGGGGTCCAGTGAAATTTGCCATTTTTAATCTTATTTTTGGCTAAATTGTGCATGACATCTTTCAGTTTTCCTTTTTTTCGAAAAGGGGATCCCAAGTTTTTCTTTTCAAAAAACGAGGATCCGATCTCTGCACGCACCGGGCCTCTGGCCTTACCGAAGCGTAAGTATATTTCTTCAAATTCTTATTTTTTCAGCTCCTTCCATTTCCAAAACTAAAACAAATAGAAAATAGCGAATAGCGAAATTTATACGTGTAATTGGAATAAAATAAAACACTGAGATTATATCTCGTGTGTACACTTTTTATTACTTTTATCGAAATTTAGTAGAGGTAAATTAAAAAACCTAAGGTTTAACTCCCTCCATCGTAGTTTTTTTTCCTTAGCTCTAGCTGTTTTCACTGATTATTCGAATTTCGTTGGATTTATGCATTTTAAACATTTTTAGGAAATTGTGGATTTCCTATATTATAGATCTAGTGTTGCGGAGGAATTAATTTCCGAAATGGCCATACAGCTCATTGAAATTTTTGCAGATGCAGTTAACATATGTGTTATGGTCTCATGTTCATTTACTCCATATCCTTTCGTAAAATACTGATTATCTTATAATATCGATCCATCAATACCGATCAATCTATCTTTGAAAAGTGTACACGTTTTAATCTCGTGCTAATTGTACGTCGTTGCTACCTTGTTGTTTTTCATGTAAAAAATAATCAGCACTGCCGGTAAAACGTTTTTCATTGGTCATATTACAAATCATATATACACCACCTTACTCATTTAAATATTAATTGCACTCAAAACGCTAAATATTTTAATTCGTAAAAGAGGTGCTATATGTATTACTTAAACAATCGGGAAATACATGTAGACTTCAAGTTGCTTTCAGCTGGATAACCCTGAGCATCTCCCAAATTGGCACTCCATGGCGGGTGGGGAGCAAGGAGTGACCTTGATAAAATTTTTGTCAAGAATACCGCTTATGTGCATGCTAGGGGTCTTCTTGATCTCGCTTGAGGGGGTGAATATTGTTCACCTCTTGTTGAAGATCCTCAGGCGATATCAAGATGTAGACAGGAATAAAAGCCCTGTCCTTGATAAACTGGAGTTTTCTATGTATCGTGTCCGTTTTTGTCACATGTACATTCACTCCATATCCTTTCATTTTTCCTATTTAGGCAGAGTTTGACTCTCGTGCTGCGTGGAGTCAGTAGAAAGTCTCCCCGTGCTTGAGGTGTATGCTCTTATGATATTAGAGTTATGGCGTTTTTGTCAGGGTGAGAATTTCTCATACGTCTTCTAATTCATTTATTTTTTTCAATTTGGCAGTTAAATTTTTTCATTGTTTTACTAAAATGTTATAATCTGTACATGCGACTATTTTTGCCCTTTCAATCCAGTTACACTGCAAGGTTTACCCACATCTATTTCGTTGTGTCCTGTGTTGTGTATCGATGTTGTTTTTGTTCTTATTTTTGTCTTTCGTCGGGCTACTTTACTACAAATATTTATAGGCAGACATTGCCCGATTTTACTTTTTTCCTCATTGACCGCTCCCGACATGTGTTGCTTCAAAGACATGTTTTAGCTGCGATCGATGTTGCTCAACATTTTATTCTCTTCTTATAACCCTGGTGCTTTCAGCTGGATAACCCTGAGCATCGCCCAAGTTGGCACTCCATGGCGGGTGGGGAGCAAGGGAGTGATCTTGATAAAATTTTTGTCAACAATACCGCTTATATGCACGCTAGGGGCCTTCTTGATCTCGCTTGAGGGGGTGAATATTGTTCACCTCTTGTTGAAGACCCTCAGGCGACATCAAAATGTAGAAAGGAATAAAAGCCCTGTCCTTGATAAACTGGAGTTTTCTATGTATCGTGTGCGTTTTTGTCAAATGTACATTCACTCCATATCCTTTCATTTTTAGCTCACCTTGCCAAAGGCCATGTGAGCTTTTGCCATCACTCGGCGTCTGTCGTCCATCGTCCGTCGTCCGTCCGTTAACCTTGATTCAAAAATTTTCTCCTCTAAAACTACTGGACCAATACTTACCAAACATGGCCTGAATCATTACCAGGGTATGTACTTTTAAGTTTGTGATTTTTATGTCCGTAGACCAAACAACATGGCCGCCGTTACTTAAGATAGAACATAGGAGTAAATTGCTGTTTTTTGCAAATTACTCAAAAACCATTACAGATATCAAAATCTGACATAGGGGATAATGATCAGCATGCAGTTTTGAAGAACGTCTGGAAGACCATCTCGGAGTTATAGCCCTTATTCCGTAAAATTTTCAAAATTTTAGCATTTTTTATTTTTTATTTCAAAAAGTGTAACAAATAGAGGTCAAGTGTATATTGCAAAAAATGTTCAGCATATCAACAAGATCTACCCACCCTGAAATTTTGAAGAAAATCCATCAACCCTTGTAGGAGTTATTGCCCTTTTTTACAGATTTTTGTTTTAATTTTCGTATTTTTCGTCTGTTATTTCCAAAACTATAGAAGATGAAGGTTAAGTGTAAATTGATAAAATGTTTGCCTTGTTGTGGTGTTGAAAATTGTTCATTGACTGACTTTTTTCTAAATTGCCACCAAAAAGGCGGGAAAATTCAACATTGTCTGATTTCAATGAAATAAGGTTTCTAAATAGATATTGATATTGCGACTTCAACACCTGTGTTGAAAATTGTGCGTTGACCGCTATTTTAAAATGGCCGCCAGAGAAGGCGGGAAAATTCAACATTGTCCGATTTTAATGAAATTTGGTTTCCGAATAGGTTTTGATGTTGCATCTTCAAAACTGATGTTAAAAATTGTTCGTTGACCGCCATTTTCAAAATGGCCGCCAAAAAAGGCTGGAAAATCCAACATTGTCCGAATTCAATAAAATTTGGTTTCCAAATAGGTATTGATGTTGCGGCTTCAAAACTGATGTTAAGAATTGTTCATTGACCGCCATTCTTAAAATGGCCACTAAAAAGGCGAGTAAATTCAATATTGTCTGATTTAAATGAAATTTGGTTTCTAAATAGGTATTGATGTCGCAACTTTAAAACCAATGGTAAAAATTAATTGTTTACTGCCATTAGCAGAATGGCCACCAAAACAGGCGGGAAATTTCAACATTGTCCTATGTCAATGATTTTTTTTTTGTCCAAATAGATATTGATGTTGCGACTTTAAAACTGATATTGAAAATTGTTGGAGTACCGCCATTTACAAAATGACGTCTCGATTTCAAAACTGGTGTCAAAAGTGGTCCTTAGCAAGAACGTTTTTTTTTGTCAAAAAAGCCCAACAAAGAAATGTAGTAAAACACGATCAGACTTTAAATACTGTTCAAGACATTGGTGGTGTTCGAGGTACTTAAGTTTGAGACTGAAGATCAACTGTATAACTTACAATGTTACCATGATTGTGGCATCTGAAAGCCAGGTGAGCGATACAGGCTCCTGAGAGCCTCTAGTTTTTTCATTCACTGATATGAAATGATTTAAATTAGTTGCAATTCTTGAACATCAGAGTGCAAATTTTAACGAACACATTTAGATATTAATTTTTCCTTAAATAATGGATTGTCGTTGATAGAGCGATGCACCAAAAGGTCCATTTGATACAACAAGAAGATAGTCAATCTTAGGGTATAACTTCTCATATGAAAAATCATGTGTCTACAATACGCTTGCAAGTCGAACAGCTGTCTTTCATAGTTTTTTTGGGAATCTATTTTATTTGACATACTTTCTGATAAAAAAATCGTTCTTTTATGTAGATTTTGATGATATTGTGTATTTCATTACCGTCTGGATTTTTGTTGCTTATATGAAGGCCAACATGCTTTTATGTGTATGTTTGTTACACTTAAGGGAATCTTGAAAGAGAAAGAGGAGGTTTTGTAACCCATAAACCGGTTAAACCCACGCTTGATCTTGCTAGTGCCGGTACCAAGTCCATCCCAAGTTCCTATCGTTGTCTACGTTTGCGTCTTTTTACTGTTTTCTTGTGCAGTTCCCTAGTAGATTGTGACATGTCAATGTAATTTTCGGCCAGTGTAAGTGTTTCCTGTTAACTTTTCCATATAAATTCCACTTCTTAATTAGCTAGGCTATCCCAGTGATGCCTGTTGTTATTTTCTTTTTTTAATTTACTTTTATTTTTTGATGTTATATTTATTTAAGTGAAAATGCATTTGCTTTTATGAAAATTTCTTCACACACATGTACAATCATATATATATATATATTACAATAAAAATATATGTAAAAACCATAATCGTATAATTGCGACATGTAGTCAAATCAGCCAATTTTTTTTCTGTTAAAATATTTAATAATTATTTATGTTTGTTTTTAGGAACTTGTGACAATGGAGCAAATCATTATTCTGAATTTGACACTTGTGACTCGACTCCAGATTGCAACGATGGAGCAGATGAACGTGATTGTAAAGGTAATTTTACGATAAAGAGATTACAGTAATTCCACTGAAAGTTTTTGTTTTTTGTGTTTTGTTTGTTTTAATTTGGATCTGTTTTGCTTTGTTGTTGTTTGTTTTTTTATTGGGACCTTCAATTTGTTTTGATTTTGTTTTATTAGTTTTTGCTTTCATTTCTAAAGATGAATTATAGAGATAGATGGTGACAGTAACCTTTCTCCGTCACTGAGTTCTTCAACAGGATAAATAGCCATACATGAATAATGTTCCCCAGTTCTGAATGAAGGTGTAAATATTATTCGACGAAATATTTCATTAAATAAGCATAATGTCATGATAAAGAATGTATGTTAAATACAGTAATTTTTTGTGTTTTCTATTTTTTCTGCTTTGTTTGTTTTATACTGTTAGTTTTATTGTTTGTTGTTTTTACGGCTTTTTTGTTTGTTTTGTCTCAGTTATATTTGTTTTTGTTTCTTTTGCTGACTATGGGTATGAAGGTATAACCCTGCCCCCTTTTCCACTCGGGATTTTTTACCTTTTTCCGGACGTACTTTGGACTTGACCACTTGAGTCCATGGACTCCACGTACCCAAAATTCGAAGCATTTTGTGCTTGCACTTCAAATAAAAAAAAATAAAAAATAAAAAATGGACTCTGGACTTCATCTCTAATTTTGGATGTACCATCGGGTATTAAACGGTAACAATAACATTTCTTCATTTTCCCTGTTTGATCTGGGTAAATAGTAGTAGCACTACACGAATAATGTAACTCAATAATGATTAAAGGTGCCAATATTATTCGACGACATGATTTGTTAGAATAGTATAGTGTCAATACAGGAAGCGAGAAACTAAGTTCAGGGATAGGAAAATAATAACAGAACATCTTTATTGTGCTAGGTTTATTGTATGATATAGACATATAATGGTAACTTCGAGATGAAAAACAACAATGAAAACACTTTTCTTTCATTGCTTGGTTGTAGATAATGTGCATTTACTACATATCATTTCATTGTTTATGTCTTTACTGATCAAACATTGCGTGTAGAGATCCCGTTTTACGCAAAATGCTTTAAAAAACGTGTCCGGTTTCACTATTGGTGTAATTCTTGCTGAAGAGACATATGTTATTCTGTTATTTTTGGTTAATCTTTGTGATATATATATATATATCATAACTTGAACCAGCCACTTTTCTTCGCTCCCTGTAAATTAAAATTCAATGTAAATGAGTATTTATCAGCAATTAATTAATGAGTTCCCTGGGATGCAAAATCGTTCAATATGGGTTGAGAGACTTCGGTGTTCCCACTGGACCATCCTGGCTGATATTCAAATTTTTATATATTTTTTTTAATTTACGTGCACCCCCATTAATAATGTTTCAAAATATTATTGTTATACTTATAATGTAATTTCTGTATATACAGAAAGCGCTTAGCTCGTTCTGACCATCAGATGACTGAGTTCGACGTGCAGCTAAGTCGGACTCAGTAGAGGCGTTTTTGGCTATCCATGTTATCTCAACATGTAATTCTAACCTCATTTTGAGATTTTTTTTAATATGACCGTATGTATTAATTATATATAACCATTTTGCTAACATGGACTCTTGCAAATCCGGAGGAGATCAGGAAATTACACACTGACTGATATATTAAAATATCGAACAGTGCCGATAAATAAAAAAAAATGAAATCTAAGCGATTATATATATTCGTCCGAATGATATACTTGCATACAGTTTATATATGTATCCGTATAGAATAAAACATAACCAGAGTTGTTTATCTGTATTTACACTAGCGCTTTCATGTTTACACACAATCTTCAGGTGTGTAAATACAGATAAACAACTCTGGTTATGTTTTATTCTATACGGATACATATATATATGTATATATATATATACCACAACTGTGTGTACTAAATGTTGCATTAATCAACGACAGCTGTCGGGGATTAATGCAATAATGCAATTACATGAAAGATAATATACAAAAACAAATAAAGTAACTATAACAACACTAAAGAATATAAACAAATATATAAACAAGATGTTAACTATGTTTTATTTCAGGAATCCGTTTCCCTTCATCAGACACATTTACTGAAATAAGATGTATAATTCAGTCTATTACTGTTACAAAAATATATCAAATACACAAACCAACAAAAATTTTAATTTTCAAATTTTTATCTTCAGGCAACTAATCAAATCAACTCTTCAGAATCAGAGTCTTTGAAAAAAATATTTGTGGCTACTTGTTTTTCATCTAGAATATGCTTTTGAATTTTTTTCATT
>MJUU01015977.1:0-37677 GCA_002080025.1 Modiolus philippinarum | reverse complement strand
CTTGTCCCAGTTCGAATTGACTTCGATGATTTGGAATCTTATATCATCGAAGGAGTGTCCAGAGTTTCTCAAATGCCGTGTGAGCGGACAATTTCTGTTGTTTCTGTAAAAGGATCTGTGATTATTGAATCTCAGATTGAAATGATCTTACGGCAACTACGCCTAGCATGCATAGCCTTCCGCTTATTACGGTACGCCACGGTGAAATGTCTTTCGAAAAAAGTTCGTCTTTCAGTTGCTTCAAAATGTTGACTGGTACCTCCCATTTATAAAAAATTGAAATTAATTGATAGCATATGGTGTAAGCATTTCACTGAATCCACATAATTGTCATTTCTGTTCCAAATAGCCTCTAAATGCCGAAAATCTCACCCATATCCCTACAAAATATTTACGAATATTTCTCTTGAAATTGTGAAAGGTCAATGGTTTATAGAATCCAGTTTGCATGTTATTCCATATTCTGACAATTAATGTTAGCCTTTCAATGTTCTTATTTGAATATAGAACATGTTAACATGATTTAAAAGACCCAAATCATAGTTTTAATGAGACAAACAAAACTGATTTCTGAATATTTTCGTCTTTAGCTCAATTTCTTTGTAGTTCAAATTGATTATAAGCGTGTATAAAATGAAGGAATAATATATCCTTTTTGCAAACAACTTATAGCATTTTTCAAGTAATATAAACTTCCTACATGCGTAGAACTTACCCCTACCCAAACAAACTCTCTCTGATATTGTCAATTTTTGTATGTGTTTGCATAACAAAACAATTTGTGTGTTGTAGATAACAACGTTGTATGTATTATGTCATGATTTGGTATTTAAACTCCCGTTTGTCGACTTAAATTCAATATTTTGCCCTAAATTGATGAATAATGGGAAATGTTAACATTTCAGATTTGTCAAAATTCACCGTTGAATAGTTATATATGTTAAATCTGGAGCATATATCTGCAGATATGCGAATGAATTGTTTTTAGCGATACATTAGTTTTGAGAAACAAGGTGTGTTCGAGGTGACTCTAAATTACGAAAACTTTACCACTACATTTAACAAAATAATGCCTAAAACCCCCAAAGTGTGTCTGTCTTTATATTTATATTAACAAAAAATACTTTCCAAAAGATGCATTAGATATATCGTAATATGCAATTATAACGCCGAAAAATTCGTAAACTTTAATATTTGGTAACAAATTCGTGAAAATTGGGAATTTTTAGCATTTCAGAATTTTACAAAATTAAAAGCTGAATTGTTGAATTAATCAAGTATATCTGCCAGGTTTCAAATAAGGTGGCCTTAGATATGCTTTGGTCATCTTATTACACTGTATAAATATATAATAAGTGACTATGAAGATGCAAAATACAAACATCCCTCCTAAAAATAGGCAAAATTGACATTTCGGTGAATATTTTAACTTCAAATCATAGAAGATCACAGAATATAGTAACTATGATATACATTTATTGTATCTGGCTTTGTTTTTTTTTACATGCCAAAAATTATTTACGTGACATGAGATCTTGATCAATAAAACACAAATAGAAAAATGAATATTTTCGAAATTTAAGATTTATCAGATTTTTAACGTCTAATTTCCTCAGATTAATAAATATCATAAAAATTTTGCAACTTTATCCCAAGATGACGACATCAATTTCATAAATAAGTCAATTTTTGAATGTGAATGCTATTCAAAGATTCATTTAAGTACAAATCCCCATCCTTACCTGTAGTGTTATATTTGTAATGGTCTTTGTCGTGTAACTTGCAAGTATATGGATAAAATGGACATAACTGGCCTGCTGCTCTCATTTATAGACAAATAGAAAACCAATGAAAGCGACAGTGAGAATTGGCTGTCTACATCTCGATAAGAGCCATAAGATTACAAAAAATACTCTTTCCATTGAACTGTACGTCAGGAACAATGTTTTCTTACATCGGTTTAGCAGGTGATATTTTGAATAATTTTAAACAGAGTCTTAAACATGCCTACATGCAAAGCATTTTTGAAGTCTTGACATATCTTTTCGTAAATATTGACGATGTCAACATGACAATTCCATTCATTATACAAGATATTTGAGTTAATAAATAAATAATACTTAACACTTCATCTAAAACCACGGCAAATTATATATTGTAAAATATAAAAGATACGTGTGATTTCTTTCTTGGATTTTACAATACATTTCATTATATTTAGGTAACATATATATCATTTAGCACTTGTTTATCATGCAAGTCGGCAAATCAATGTCTCTTTATGAACAAAATGCAGTAAATAACTTATTTTGTAGACATAATAGGGCTAACATTTGATATTAAGGCCGGTAATCTTTAAAACATTGAAATTTGCTACAAAAACTTGATATTTATGATTATAGTTATATTTTTTTTGTGGATATCAGTATAATATTTTGAATGACAGCTGCGATATTTAACACTTTTACCATATAATTACAGAACGATTTCAAATTCTATAATCCCGTTTGCATCTGGCAATATATTGAAAATTTGAAAAAAACTGGAAATCCGAAACTCTACGTTTTGCCCCCATTTTTGTCTCGCCCGGGACAGAAGTCGCGAAAGCGAGACATAGCAATCCAAAATTCTGTCGTCGGCGTCGTCGTCAGCATTTTTTCAATCCTTTGGTTAAAGTTTTTTAAACATCAATATTGTCATCAAATTTTTATGGAATCATTTGAAATTTGGACAAAAGCAAGAAAATGGTCAGAAAATTACTTCTAGCTTCGGTATTTTGTTATTTATTTTGAACCTAAAAGAAAATTGAAACAAAACATTTTCGACCAAAATTTGTTGTCAAAGCATCATAAAACATTATTATATTGGCAATTTATAGATATATATGCAGATTTTTACGATCCTAACGTTCGAAGGTCGAGATTTTGAAAATATTGAAATTCCCCAAAATTTCGATTTAAAAAAAAAAGTTATAAAGATAAAAATCTGTAAAATGTAATGGTTTTTTAACCTTGTATTACAACTGATAAGTTAGGTATAAAGTACTCCAAATTACCAAAAGCTGATGATCGAAAAGAAATTAAAAGCCAAAAAAATTGTCATTTTTATCGTTTTTTGCATTGGAGGGGTACATTTTTTGCATCCATAGACCATATAATGGCGTAAGTTGGCCAAACTTAAATTAATTGTAAAGATTATGAATTAGGCTTTCATTTGATACCAAAGTGTTGTATATTTCTTCTATCTGTAGAAAAGTAAGGCACTAAAACGTTGAAACTTCAGTGAAAATATGAGAATTTTTAGTGGTTTTCTACAGTCTATGCATGCCGGTAATATTCATGTTTTATTTTGAAAAGGGAATATAGATGGACTAAAGAAGTCGGTCCGGATTATAAGGCGCTGCAGGAAAAGTGATTCCAGCTCATGCATTATTTTTTTTTTCTTACTGAAATAGTGGATTTGTGTTTGAACAGCTTTTTTTTAACTTGTGTAATAATTTGGACATGTGGAGGAGGGCAATAAATTAAAAGTAAATCTTAAGCCCCATTTCCATGTACAGGTTTACACACCTGTGTATTTTTACATAGGTATGCAAATTTGCACTGGTGTGCAATTACTGCATATAAACGCAACTGCATACATGTGTAATCTGAACAAAGGATGTAAATTTGCGTGAGGTCAGGGGCAAGTGTAAATGTATATTTGCACATGTGTAAATTTACATGCATGGGAATGAAATTCATTGAAATTTGTTTTAAACTACCATTACACTGTGGGAAAAAAAGATACTATTGGTAAATACAGAAATATGTACTAAATAGTTAGTTTTTGACATTTTAAACCTCCCCTTTTACATGTGGATGTAATGAAAAACAATATTCCATTTTTCAGATATATTTTCTTCCATGGTACATGTAAATAAATACAACAGTTACTTCCATTACCCTGATTACCAAAATTTTATTATTTAAACTTTCTTACATAGGAAGTACTTTGTACACTCTTAAGGATGTAGACCTAGGTTAAGTGACATTACTCTTAAAACTGACCTCTATGTTTGTTTAGATTATTTTCAAGACCATGTTCTAAGCTTCTATGTAACATAGATGATTTAAATACTTTTAAAAAAAATCGGGATTCCCATGGGAACTAACTGCGCGCCACTTTTAGCTGATCTCTTCCTTTTTTCGTATGAGGCGAAGTTTTTACAAGGGCTTACACAGAAAAAAGCAAAAACATTTAGCCCAGTCCTTTAATTTCAGCTTCCGCTACATAGATGTACTTTCTCTTAATAATCCAAAATTCAAGGAATATTTACACCAGATCTATCCCAATGAGCTTGAAATTAAAGAGACTACCGATACACCTACTTCAGCTTCGTATTTCGATCTTTTAATTTACACTGACGGAAATGGACGTTTGAAATCTAAGCTGTATGACAAACGTGATGATTTTAACTTCCCAATTGTGAACTTTCCCTTTTTGAGCAGCAATATACCTACCTCTCCAGCATATGGAGTGTACATTTCACAGTTGATTCGTTACTGTCGGGCATGCAGTTTATACAGTGACTCTTTAGTTAGAGCAAAAACACTGTCGCAAAAGCTGCTTAGTCAGGAATTTGTTCAGCCTTTGTTACTTTCATCCCTTCAGAAATTCTATGGCCGTCACCATGATATCATTGAGAGATATGACGTGTCTGTGTCCCAAATGAAAACGGACATTTTCAGCTAGATTTCACGTCTTCATGGATTTGACATAACCGGATTTGACACAACCCTGGATTGACTCACTGATAGTGTAACGGGTGCCGCTAGCGGAGCAGGACATGCTTACCCTACCGGAGCACCTGATGTCACTCCCGGTTTTCATGGGAGTTCACACTATGAGTGCCTTAGTTCTTAATGTTATCTTTTTATTTCCGTGCATTGTAGCTGTCTCACGTCCTTGTTTTGTCTTTGTTTTTATCTGTTACCGTTTTTGCCATGTCTTTGGACTTCGATTTTTGTAGTCATCGCTTCCCTTGTTCCTTCGGTATTCTACTGCCGTTGTTTCACGTCAATGCTTAAAATCATCGATGAAACTGACTGTTTCAAATGCCTTACAGATTAAAAGAGTTATCTCCCTTAACCTAGGTCTAATACCTTCAATATAAAAAAGGTGGTAAAGGGTTATTTTCGTACAACGTCCACGACCATTTTTTTAATTTCCGTAAACGTACAAGACCTTTCTCATTCTGCAAACAATCCTAGAAAACATTTGTCGCACAACGAACACTCCAATTTCGATTTTTATGGATATTTTCGTACATCGTACAAACCATTTTTATTTTTCGTACATCGTACACGAATTTAAGATCCCCATAAATGATTTGCAAATATTGCTCATTTATATTCATTGACCTCTGCAAACCATTTTATAAAAATACCAATTAACTTCTGATCTTTTCTGGTATGTATGTTTAGAATAATTGATATATCATCTCTGTCATGATAAAGTTTGTATGCTATTAATAATTGATATATCATCTCTGTCATGATATGGTTTGTATGTTAAGAATAATTGATATAGCATCTCTGTCACGATGCGGTTTGTATGCTTAGAATAATTGATATAACATCTCTGTCATGATAAGGTTTCTATGTTAAGAATACTTGATATATCATCTCTGTCATGGTATGGTTTGTATGTTAAGATTAAATGATACATCAACTCTGTAAAAAAAATATAACGGGCTTCATTGCAAAACTGATGACCTTTGGACTTTAGATTTACTTCAGGTAGATAGACAGTAATATTCATATCTATGAGATTAAGTTGTAAGTAGGCACAATTAAAGTATCAATAGAAAAAAAGAAGGGAAACGGGGAATGTGTCAAAGAGACAACGAACCAAAGGGGAGTAATAACAACTCAAAGCCACCATAAGATCTCCAATGAACGGTGAGAAAACCCAACACCAAACGGCAGGTCGGAGTCGGCTCCTAAATAAAAAGTAATCAAGTTCTGCGAAATAAACATCATCCTAGACTCCTATAGACATAAAGTAAACTAACTAGAAAAAAGACAAGTCACACAAAGGCTTAATAAATGTCCGGACTTAGGACAGGCGCAAACCTGCTGCGGCGGGGTTAAACTAGTTTTATTGGGCCCAAACCTTCCTCCTACAGCCAATGTAATAAATCAAAAAACAATCGTAACAACAGTAAAATTCAGTTGGCAACAGGACTGAGTCAATTGTGAAAAATGAAACTGAAAGAACTGAATATACGGACATAAAACATTATATCACAAGAGACTACTAGCATTAACTTACCCGAAATCGGTAATAAAAAGTGTGGGTCACCAATGCTTGATTTTCTAGAAATGAGATCAAAGCTGGTTCATTTTTAGAATGTTTTCACCTAAATATATAAATAAAATTTTGGGGTTACCGTGCATTTAAGCGCAGAAGCTAAAATTGAACATTTAAGGATTATACATAGAAATTATAGGGGAAATGACTGTATGAGGGGATAGCTTTAAAAATCCAATATAGATTTTGTTCATACTTTGCATGTGTTTTGAAATCATAATATCGTTTCGATATAACAAATAAAAATCATGTGTCACTGTTGAAATAAGAGAGATAAATTCCAAAAAGTTAATTTCTGAAGTGATATCTATATGAATTTCTTTTATCAAATTACCTCCCTTGCATAATTTCTCTGTTCTATAAATCCAGCAACAGATTTAAAGCACTTGTGTTTAGTTCACCTTTTTGTAATGAAAAAGTTATAAAAGTGATAAGGAATAATGATTTTTAATACTTTGGAACTTTCTTTACATTTTAAACAACTATTTTGATAATTTCTTAATGAATGAAACCTAAATGAACAAGTATTAGACTAAAATGGCGGAAGAATACCACTGAGACACCTTAATAGGAATGAACATTTCAATTTGATGTACTTTTGTGAACAGATAGTTCATGATGTAATTTATTGGTTACAATAAAAATATATGTCACCACGCTTTTAACGGAGATATTTTAAGTTTCTGGAGTACAAATTATTTACTGGAAAAAGGAGTTAATGCGAGGCAAACTAAACGAAATATGACGTTTCACATCTGTCATTCAATTATGACGTCACAAGGGAAAATCCGTCAAATTACCGTCCCGTCCCGGGAATCAAACCTACCCGTATCCGACTCTTAATTTATCTATTGCGTGATTGAATTACGAGGTCCAACAGTGTATATCTACCTTAATGGTCATTATATTTTTTTAATTTGAGTTGCTGTATGGATTGATTATTGATTTATTGTTTGGCATTTGGCAATGTTACCATGAGGCAATATGCTCTACCGCACTTGATTGTGACCTTTGATCATGAATATGTAGCTCAAAGTCACATAATTTATTGTTATAAAGACTCTTGGTTGTAAATCACTATAACAGTAATATACTGAGTGCCATTGAAAACGCAACACTCAATTCTTTTATTTTTTTTTACATAAAAACAATTTTCAACAAATTGTCGAATTACTTGAAACTTAACGGGCTTTAGAAAAAAAAAATTCCGCATGACTGAGTTTTGAAACCATGCCAATACATGAAATGCACAAAAATTGGGTTTTGCTCGAATTTACGCATGATTGGTTTTCTTTATTATCCATTACAAAGCTTAACCCTGTAAAAACATTTTCCCATCTCAAAGTTTTGAAACTAGTTTTTATTTAATCCATGAATGATAGGGGCTTTAAACATTCCCTGGGTTGTCTCTAAAAATGCCCAGTTTTCCCATTAACAGACATTACTTTAGCGTCCATCTTCTGTGAACCACGATGAATCAGTCTGAAATTTTGTCAGCTTCTTAAAGAACCCTTTGGAAACATTTCTGAAAATTTTCAAATTTTTTTGAGGTTTAGAATTAAAATTCTAAAAAATCGATATTTTCTACCCAAAAAAATTCAAAACATTGCCATATTTGACAAATTTCAACTCTTTACAACTTCTTGACAGAATTGGAACTCAGAATTTGAAGAATGAAAATTTTTTCTTTAATTTTTTCGTCAGTGTGATTTAAATGTTCAGACAATTTCTGAGTTTGATTTTGACCGCTTAATCAAAAGTTGATGTTGTGGCAAATTTTCAAGAGTCGACTAAATATTTTTGGATGCAAAACGTTGAGCAGACACTAAGCTTAATAATTTAGCAAAGAAAAATTCTTTATGATTAGGTGTTGCGTTTTCATTGACTCTAAGAATATATGGTGTCATAACAGCATCATGAGAATGATCCTCAGAACGTTTTTTTTTTTTTTTTAATTAATTTGTATGCCTATTTTTGCCTTTGAAGATAGCATTTCATTCCGATAAATCAATATTTTTTCTTGGAGTGTTTCTAAAAAGTGGCAAAAATTTACTTAAATTGAATACCCGTTTGAATGGCAACCAAACACCAATCAAATGGAATCAATTTCATTTCATGTCACAATGGAAAGTAAAATGTGTATAACTAGTAGTGGATAAATCGAAGACCCTGAAAATCTACACGACAAGTGCCTACAAAATATGGTTATTGAAATATTTAAAATGGTTTAACTATTTTTCTCTTATGTGGAGGATATGCTTTAATATCATCACTGACGAAGAGTTTTTTATGGCATATTAATAGGTTCCAAATAGACACTTTTTCAGAATCCCTTATATGAAAATTATGTTTATGTTTCCGTTTGACAGTTTCAATATCAGATATCAAATGAAATTACAGCAACAAGTAAATAAAGTTAATAAAGTCCCATCCCTTACCGCTCAATTTCTTCTATCCATGATATTTTAAACGTCATATCTTTTTTGAATACCAAGGTTAATTATCAGAACAGAAAATATTTTGGCTTTTTTATAGATAATTAGTCATAATTTGCAATCATCAACATAGACGGTGGCTGGTCGTAAAAATTAGATTTTGCTACCGTCAGCTGTTAGTAAATGATTTTTTGCAACAACTACTAAATTAATATTTTTTTTATTTTTTTAATTTTATTTATTTATTTTTTTATTTATTTTGCCTAATCCGTTCTCGAAAGTCTTAAAAGTGTCAACTTAAACAAGGTATCTCGTGTTTGGTAATTATGTCTTTTAAAGACTTTTTTTAAAGAATGTAATTACTGTTTTCTAAACTTTTTTACTTCGAGCACAAAAATGCTTTTAAATGCACAATGATTTTGTTTCTTATTATTTTGCATTGCAAAGTGACTCAATTGTAAGGGTAAATTATCAAAATTGATATATTGAAAAGGAAGTTGGAAAGTTTTTGAAGATAAAGCGTCAATTGAATTGCATTGCCATTGAAGTGTCAAACATATTTAAAGCTACAAAGGCTAAAGGTACGTCATCTCTATTACAAGTAATAATCTATACATTGCAGCAAGTTGATATATATATAGACAACACCAGAATATTCCGTTTATTGTTATATTTTATCTACTTTACAATGTAGATAGTTAAATTTAGAATTTTAATTGTGAGGATAGCCGAGCGTTTTCAACTTTTTTTTCAATTTAACTACGAGAGTTGATAAAATAAGATCATAATCAGAATAAGGTCGTGTAATATTTTTTTCTCTAATGAGAAATGATGAACACCGAGAATTTAATTCTTATAATAATAAAGATGTTTTAATAAACATATTTTGAAGATAAAAATTTATCGAACCGGTCAGAACATATCATTAGAGAATACAGGGTTAGAATCAAACTGATTGATCCCTGTATATTTATTTAATGATCATTACAGTTGTCTCCTTGCACTCAAAAATGTCCACTTTAATATTAAATATTTGCCTATCTCTATATCCAGCTAGGGAGAAACTGTACCAAGTACTAGTAATTAATTTCACAATACCAATAAATCGAGTTGAAAGTGAAAATTTATGCCAAATCCAAGTCTTGACTAAGAACTACATTCAAGTTATGATGTGTGTACAGTCTTTACCTCAGTATTTACATGTAGTAAATAACAAAATACTGTTAATTTATGTTCTGCATATGCGCATTTCGACAACTTATGTCTCATCAGTGCAGGAAATTTATTAATCAAAAACATGTTAGAGTGGATACGGAACAAAAAGCTAAAATGATCTAAATAGAAAAAGCCAAAATTAAGCTAAGGAAAGAGCTATGCATGAGGGAGATACTCTTTCGTTTTAAAAATTTTTGTTATATTAATATATTTCAAGTTTCAATCAAATCGGTTTTCTGGTCAGCACCGAAGTATTGACTACTGGGTCTGTGAATTCCCTTGGGGACTAACAGTCTTCCAGCAAAGGCATCGACCCAGTGGTAATAAATAACAAAATACCGAAGTTACTGTTAATTAAAAATTAAAAAATCAAAGTTTTTTATTATTTATTACATTATTAAATCCTGATGTCAACTCCTTGTTACATGATTCATTCTTATTAACAAAAAAAAAATAGACTCTTTGGGGTGTTATACTTGGTACACATATATTAAAGATAATGCAAAGGAGAAAAACTTAGCACTAGATAATTAAGAAGGTGTAAAGAGTAAAAGTCATAGTGTCAACGAAAAAAAAATCTGAAAATACAATTTTTAAATTATAAAAAAGGGTTTATGAACGAAAATTTGAAAAAAAAAATAGATAATACTAGCAAACTGTTTTATATAAAAATCTCCAGCAAAATTTGGAAAAAGAAATATACTTAAATTCACATATTTTTTAAAAAAAAGCAAATTGTATAATTGAGAATAAATGATCATAATTTGTTAATTCAAAAGGGCAGATACTTAAAGATACCTAGAAAAAAATAGGCTATGCTAGTTTTGCAATAGTTTGAATCTTTTTCAACGTTATTATATCTAAAAATGCTAAAAATTTTAAAATATTCACTGAAAATAAGAAAATTAAAGTTTCGTTGTGCCCACCAGTACTAAAGCAAGTAGAAAAAATAGGGTCCTTTATAAAGCGGTCATTAGAACTGAGGACAGGGGTCTCGTAACTCTGTTATTTTTATACTTGCTTATTTTAGTTTTATTTGTTTTATTTGTTACTGCCACAAATTTGATTTGATTTGATTTGGTAATTTATTTTCTGCATAATATGCGCATTACGACAACGTATGTCTCACCAATGCAGATCAAATGTTTGAGACAATTGTCCTAATACTGAAATTTTTCCTGGGAGTGAATGCCATCTACAGCGATCACCAAATGCAACGATCGTTTCATAGTGTAAATCGCCTGTATAGTGTAACGTTTGTTTTATTTAGCGAATAACCTGTTACAAAAACAGGAAAACAGAAAACACCTACAATGTGTTTGATCCTTTCATGTTAAATCCACATTTCATATCGTTTACTTGCCTACTAACTGCACAACACATGCTTATTTTTTTTTCGATTTTTTAATGGATTATATACGTGATTACAACAACCAATTTTACTAGTTATGATAAAAAAAAATAAACGAATAAGCATTACATTTTTTGTGCTTATGAACATTATACATACAACAATATTGCGATTCCGTGTGTGGAATAATAATATTCAATCCATTGCACGAATTGTTCTTTCCATTATATCAATTTTTGTCACAAATTTTAAATTTTACAGGAAAACAAAGCTATATTTAATCTACATACTGAAATATTTAATTTTGTCAAAGACAACTAGGTTATTTATTATTTGAACATCTAGTTCAAAATTAAATTTATATGACTAACTGATTAAGGGGTTTCAAATAAATGTGTTTTTGTTGTTCGAAAATTAAATAAAAAGTAATTAATTAAGTGAAAAAAATGATAGGTTGATGATCTCATTTTTGAGATAAAAGTTATTGAAAATTTTGACGGAACTGAACCCTTCTGAATTTTTTAATTAGATTAGCATAAGCAAAGGTTTGACCATGAGTGAATGTGACAGAATTGACCATGAATGAACGTGACAGAATAAATAGATTTGAATGAAGTCTTTACAAAATGCTCATAAGGAAATTATGAAAAAAAAATAAATAAACGGGCTTCATTGGCAAATAAAATTATAATGGTTTTAAATGGATAAAGCCAGGGGATTACGAAAATTTGAAGGGAATCTCAAAACATGTGGACCGAACCTCCTTAAACAGATTGAACCCTATGAAATATTAAGTCTTATGGTAATAATGACAAAAATGTAGACACTAAACTACATCCCTATGAAATGTTTTCGGTATAAATTCCTATGGAATGAATATTTCTTAGGGGAAACAACAGTTTCTACATAAAACATTTATTATTCGGCAGTCCATTTAACAATTTTTCGAATATTTCCCTTCGATGAACTTCATTTCTCAATTCTACGTACATTACCCAAATTGATTTAAACTTTCTTATTTTTTAGATATACATCTCCAAATCATTTATTTCATGTCCAAATGTTCGATGCACGAAAATATAGCACATCTCCATAAAAAATGCATTGTTTTATGTCACATAATATCGCCTCTTACAAGAAGCTGAGATATGATGTGGGCAAACTATAATGCTTTGTCTCAAACCTTCGTGTCGAAACCTTTTTTTGCGATGTCATACCTCCGAGTGAGTGTTTTCTTGAAGAGTGAACTGTAAAATCACCACACATATTATCTCATATATAAATGACATAACAGCATCCAATCCACCAATATCCCATTTTTTTCCATTCTGCTGGAAAAACCAAACAAAGTGCAAATTGCCCACACAACACATGAACGTTCTTGCAGAATAGTGTGCGTGCAGCTTGTCAAGCCAAGATGGGAGAGACAGAAAAATCTCATAAAACTTTTGAAAATTCATCTTGAACTTCTTTATGTCAATGGCAGATATAAGCATTAGTAGACCTATTATGATTTTTTTTTATTTGATCTGCATTGAAGAGGCATTATAAGTTATAGGAATGTCCGTTTGTGGAAACTAAATTCATAGTAAATACGGTAATTTGTTTTAATTACTCTTTGCAATGTCAAAAAAGGAGATGATGACCCCAGGTCTGTGATTTGAAATGACCGCGCCAACAGCCAAGTTGTGGTCAAATCAAAGAGGATCACAGATTGGATTATTTTTTTTCTGCCACTTACTTGATACATGACACAAAAGAGCAAATAGGCAATAACTATTGAGTACTCAACAGCTTTGAGGCACAATAAAGGTCTGTTTGCATTTTGCAGTACTGTATTCTTGTTAGATTTGTTTACCCCATTTAATTCAGGTGATATTTCGAAAACTCTCTGTTTAAAAAGACATGGATAGTTATCGAAATATCAACTGAATTTAGTGTTTACTGTTCACTTTCGTCTAATGTTTGTTATATATTTATATTTATTCAGTGACCTTAGTTTGACAGCTAAAAGTATGTTTATCCTAATCATTAATCATCTATATTGCCACATTCTAAAGAAAAGCTACTTTATTAAATACTAGTATTTTGTTGGGAATTCTCAATCATATGTTACTCTTTATAGATCAGAGGGAATAAAAGGGATATACAGAAATTGATTGATAGATATTTTAAAAAATGAATCGGAAACATAAATAACTTCATAGTAATCTGTTTCTATTTACAGAATACCATTGCTTGGGGTACATTTAAAAAACTAGATCCATGTCAAGTATGTGACGGAACAAATGACTGTGATTTAGGCACTGATGAAATGTTTTGTGAAGGTAATGTAAATTGAACTTTTATGGCTTTGAGTCTAAAACGTATTTGAATTTGCGAAATCGTTATATATTATTTGCGATTTTGGAAACTCCCGGTAGTTAACCTCACATTAAATTTAATGATTTATCTCCATAGGCATAAGAATGCGTTTTTGACAATGTTTGTGTAATAACAATTTACAGAGTTGCGAGTTTTGTTATTTTACTTGCGCTTGTATGTAATACACTATATATTCTCATGACTAAAAACTGGTTTATAACAAATAAGGATCCGTTTCAAAAATTAAGTGAATAAAAAAAAACAAGAAAAAAAACAAAACAAACCAAAAACAAAAAAGCAAAACAAAACAAAACAAAACAAAAAACACAAAAAAGCACAAAAAAANNNNCCCAAAAAAAAAAACAAAAACAAAAACAAAAACAAAAAACAAAAGACAAAAAAAAAACAAAAAAACAAAAAACACAAAAAAAAAAAAAAACACAAACAAAAACAAAACGAAACATAAATATAAAAAAGAACAAAACAAATAGTAAAGGTCACGTTTTATCTTCCTTTTGACACTTTGGTATTAAAAGTGCCGATAGCCACAGAACAGAATTGTCAACCGCAGGCATTTCAAAAGAAATGGTGGGTTAAACCGCTTTTATGGCAAACCAAACCTCTCTTCCACTGTAGAAGTGTCCAGTAGCAACTCAACAGCAATTGCTATTGAAAGGTCGTAGACAGTAAACAGAAATGATCATCCCAGTATTAAGTAAAAAGAAGAATCTTGAATCAGATTTCGGACTAAACTTCAAATTGTTCCACGAGGGACTGGTGTCTTTTAAAAGACTTTGTTAATGATTGGAATTTTTTGAAGCCTTGATTAATGAGGCGGTCACGAAGATAACGATGTTTTATAACAAAGTTTGTATTATTTGTGCTAGCTCTAGCGTATCGAATCAACTGTGAAATACACTCCGCAAGTAGGAGAAGTTGGAATATCACTGTGAATATTACGGAAATTTATAATTTTGAAATTACATTTTAGTACTGAGATGACCATTTTCGTCAAATTCGAGATTTAAGTTAAAAGATGTAGATCTAGTGGTTTCTGTCGTTTCCGTTATCTCCAGTTCTTGAGAACATATCGATGGGATATATTTAGCAAAACAAAATTAGTTATTAAGGGAAAGAAAGTCATCAATGTATCTATAGTGAGAATGAAGGATCTAGCATCTTTTATTTTATGAACTTTTCTGATTCTCTGAAGAAATTAAGTCTCGATATAATATAAAATTAAGCCTGCAAGTAGAGGAGCACAATTCGTACCCATTGCTATTTATAATTATTACCTCCAAATGTGACAAATATTATTATAAATAAGAAAATCAAGAATACTTCACACCTGTTTCTAATACATGAAATAGTAGCAAACTCTTTCTTTCAAACTGGTTTTTGAAAAAAAATGAGGATTTATAACCTAATACATCAACTTTTTTGAATCGACAAAGGCTTTTTAAATGATGCATTCTATTCGTTATTTTAGTTTATTATGAGCTAGCGTGGTATATACTTTGTACAAATCAAATTTTTTGAGAGGGTTTATTTTCGAAAATGAACGTGATTTCAGATTTTCAAATTAATCCTTTGATTTTTTTAAGAATCCATTTAGACTTATGTCACTTCGGACATGAATAGTTTCATGGTATGCTTGATGCGTGTCTTTGACTGCAGACAAAATCTAAGTTAGTTGAATAGACAGTTCAGTAGTTGAACAAGATAAAGATCTAGTGATGTACATTTTTTCGTATTGATGTTGTGTAATTTTGGTACCTATTATAGGTATGGCAGGTCTGTATTGTTATTTTTGGTTTGCATATTCAAAGAGGATATGAATGACTTGTGATGGGAAAGGATTCGATGTTAGATAGGGATATGAAGTTAATGTACAGTAGACAAAATCTCTTCAAATATATGGTAAATATATGTTTTTTTCTGTTCTTCAACGTGAAGTCAAAATGGGGGCTTCAACGATGACAATACACCCACACATCATAGTAATTTCAGGACGGCCTTAGCAATGTGAACGAGAGACCCAAGTTTGACCAAAGATACAACCTTTACAAAACAGAGAAGTAGCCTATTAGATGAAAGCTGGCTTTTTTTAGCTTTTTTTCATATCTCACAATAGTTCATGATTTTGATAGGCGTACATTCTAAATTCGCATTTCTTAGGGCTTATGTCTAAATAACAGGATGCGGACAAACGGTGAAATAAAAGGTGCATAGGTCGTCAGGATTTTGGCTACACACTTCAAACCTTTATTTTCCGAGTGTGATTTTAGGGGGAGGGGTGTAGACCTAGGTTAGCCTTAAACTTTTCACGTGTTTTCAGCTTTTGCCATCACTTGGTGTCCGTCGTCCGTCGTCCGTCCGTCCGGCGTAAACTTTTCATTCAAAGATCTTCTCCTATGAAACGACTGGGCCAATTGGAACCAAAATTGGTCACAATAGTCCTTGGGTGGTCCCCTTTAAAAATTGTATCAGGCATGTCCGTACCTAATCCAAGATGGCGGCCAGCGGGGAACATAGTTTTAACATTGGACCCTATGGGAAAACACATTCTCAGAAACTACCAACCCAATTATAACCAAACTTAGTCACAATGGTTCTTAGATGGTCCCATCCAAAAAAGGTATCCGGCAGGTCCGTACCTCATCCAAGATGGCCACCAACGGGGAACACAGTTTTAACATTGGACCCTATGGAAAAGAGATTCAAAGATCTTCTTGCCAGAAACTACCAGTCCAATTATAACAAAACTTAGTCACAATGGTCCTTAGATGGTCCCTTCCAAAAAAGGTATCCGGCAGGTCCATACCTAATCCAAGATGGCCGCCAGTGGGGAACATATTTTTTACATTGGACCCTATGGGAAAGACATTCAAAGATCTTCTTGTCAGAAACTACCAGTCCAATTATAACCAAACTTAGTCACAATGGTCCTTAGATTGTCCCTTCCAAAAAAGGTATCCGGCAGGTCTGTACCTAATCCAAGATGGCCGCTAGCGGGGAACATAGTTTTAACATTGGACCCTATGGGAAAAACATTCAAAGATTTTCTTCTCAGAAACTATCAGTCCAATTATAACCAAACTTAGTCACAATGTTCCTGAGTTGGTCCTTTCCAAAAAAGGTATTCGGCAGGTCCGTATTTAATTCAAGATGGCCGCCAGAGGGAACATAGTTTTAACATTGGACCCTATGGGAAAGACATTCAAAGATCTTCTCAGAAACTACCTGTCCAATTAAAACTAAACTAAGGCACAATGGTCCTTATATGGTTCCTTCCAAAAAAGGTATCCGGCAGGTCTGTACCTCATCCAAGATGGCCGCCAGCAGGGAACATAGTTTTAACATTGGACCCTATGAGAAAAAACATTTAAAGATCTTCTTCTCAGAAACTACTAGTCCAATTAAAACTAAACTAAGCCACAATGGTCCTAGATGGTCCCTTCTAAAACAGGTATCCGGCAGGTCTTTACCTCATCGAAGATGGCCGCCAGCAGGGACATAGTTTTAACATTGGACCCTATGGAAAAGACATTCAAAGATCTTCTTCTCAGAAACTACCAGTCCAATTATAACCAAACTTAGTCACAATGGTCCTTAGATGATCCCTCCGAAAAGGTTATCTGGCAGGTCGGTACCTTATCCAAGATGCCCGCCAGCGGGAACATAGTCTATGGAATATACATTCAAAAATCTTCTTCTCAGAAACTACTAGTCCAATTAGAACCTCTGCCAAAATTTTTGAATTTTATTTGAATCGTGGTCTGAAAGTTTTAATTTCAGCAACATGCATTACCTTGATTATGAGGGGAACCCCTGCCCATTTTTTTTTTTTTGAATGGTGTTCTGTTATGGGTTGTAATGGATGGTGAAGCTTTCGGTTGCCATGGAAACCAAACAAGAACACTGTAATTTTAGGAAAAAAAAAGGGTTTCTGCTAAATTTTGTGTTTTGTTTTTCCTATTGGAAATGCCTTTTGTTTATGTCAGCCATGGTCCAGGTGAGCGATACAGGCACTTGAGAGCCTCTTGTCTGGTGAAGTGGTCATCAGATATAGCTTTTGTCCTCGTGTTTGTTCCAACCCGGACTTGATTATGAAAAGCTCCATTTTAAATTGCATTTAACTAATTTTTTTTCAAAAGCAAAACTCTAATTCAAATAAATATAAAAGTAAGCATTTAGTTTGTTGATCATATCAATAGCATGAACTGAAATACCGGTACTTTTTTGTAAATTAAGAATGTAGTATGTAAAATCAATAAATTTGCTGAATCTCTGTTTTAGTTATCTTCCTTGCAAGAAACTTTTATCTAGTTATTTTTCGATATCTTTTCGTTAAATGTAAAGTAAATGCTTTCGATTAAGGGTGGTTATTTTCATCACAAAATAGATATCTATTTGCTGTATGACAAACATTTAATTTTTCCTATCGCAATGGAGTTTTCTATTTATTTAGGAATTAGGAAAGTAAAAAACTGTGTTATTACCAATATCCCAGGTCTTCTTTTGTAAATATTTATGTCATCCACGCTAGTTTAATGACAGTTTTTAGGGTCTATATAATATTTGGTGGAGTTTATGTAAAGATGCATAGTATATAGTGATTAACTGTTTTCAATAAAACAAAGCAGTGTACAAACATATTGAGGGTGACTGAAAATATAATCCGAAATACCGAAGAAAACTATTTGCAAATCCCTCATTCGAAATTTTTTTGTAATCCTAAGTGCCTAAAAGTTTTAATTTCGAATCCAGTTAATGGTTAATCCCGATTTACTACTCAATAAAATTGGTACCCTAGAAAGAGGTCCTATCCCTCAACAATCGACAGCATGATCCTACATGGCATTTTAAGAATGTTTCAGTCAGACTGATTTGTTTTATCCTTGTCCTTGAATTATTTTATTATTTTTTGTTACCTTAGAAAAACAATGAAGGGATATGGAGTAAAAGCACATGAGACAAAGTCTCCACAAATACTTGGTAAAACAAAGAAATTGAACAACGCTTTGATTGTTGTTCTTCAACATATATTTTTTAACAACAAGAGATAATAATCATAACATAACGGTCAGATGAACACAGTAATGCCTTTGTGATGTCGCTAGTAATGCCGAAATTTTGGAAAGAGTAATTGAATAACAAAAGATTTGAATACTCACGTGTAAATTCGTTTTAATGAAATCACAATTTTAGATGTACTTATTTTATAAGTTTTTCAAGTTATCTTAAGAATTGTTGATATGAATAATTCAAAGATTTAGATAAACAGCTTTAAACTAATTTGATTTATTTTTCGGAGTAAAAATTTCGACAACCATATGGATATCAAAAGGATCATTTTTCACTGATCAAAACATATTTTTGTGCATCATGCACGAGACAAATTTCCATTTTGAATGTTTCGTCCGACTCTTTTTGCATGATACTTGTCCTTGAATTTCCTACCGCCATCCCGTGTATTACAAGAAAAGCCACAGTTGAATAAATTTAAGAAAAATTCACATCAACATAACAAACTTAACCGTTTATTACAAAACTTAGGTATTTTTTGTATTTGAAACAGCTTGTTAGATATCACTGTCTGCTGGACCAAAGGGTCATCGAGGTTATTCCCCAGTCCAGTAACCAAGTCCAGTAACCAGACTTGTCTGACACGAAAATTTTACATTGCGTTTCTTATAATGATGTAGTCACTCGCAGATATGTTAGAAACTTGATTGGCTATTTTGGTATTTAACACGAGGTTGACAGGCTTAACACAATATTGTTTTAGTACTTTGTGTGAATGGTGTTTGTGTTCATTTTCTATCATTGTTGTCTCTGTTTATCCTGTCCCTATTTGCCAATATATATTTATATTGAGTTTGATTTTATCTGCTTTTCCAGTACTTGTTTGTTGATGCCTTTCCTCTTTAAAATGATTTTTTTTTACCCTTGATAGGTACCTGTACTAAAATGTCTTATCCAAATCTACTTTGTTAGATTTTTATCGGACAGCTGCCGGTGTAGAGGATATGAAAGGAGTAATAATATTTGCAGAAATCAATTTTACCTGCTAAACTATAACTTCATAACAAGAAAAGTAATGCATTTCTAATCTTAATGCTCTAATACATCTTGCTCTGATGAAAAACCGATGTTTTGTCCATAATAAGACGAACACAAAACACAGTGATCTACATTCATCGCATTTGAAGACGATGAAAGAAGATGATGCATTAAGCAAAATAAAAAAGTCACTGCAAAGTAACTACAAAAAAAAATTAAATAATATAAATAAAATAAAAACTAGATGAATGTGAGCAAAGCTCACTTAAATACATACCCCATCTCCCCAATTTGATTCCAGAAATAAAAAATCCGGAAAAATGAAAAATCATATCATATCAATTTGTAAATAGATGGTGCACAATGGCAATACATACTTAACATTCTGTGAAAGGTTCATTGAATTCCACTGAGTGGTATAGGAGAAGTTGTCGCTAGAACGTGTGTACCCCTATGGCGGACGTACGAACGAACGGACGGACGAATGAACGAACAAACTGACACCATGATCACTAAATACTTCCCACTAAAGTGGGGGATATGATAAGGACCTGAGTATTTCCACATAGATCTAGCAGTATTGATTGTTTCAAAGTCGTTGTTGTTAATTCCGTTATTTACAAAAGATTTTAACCTCGATGCTGATACATTTTGTGCATCAATCATTAGGTATTCAGAGGCTTCAGTTTGCGCTGCTGATACCTTTTTCCTAATCCACCTATTTTTACAGGTAACATTCAACCCTCACGATGTCCAGGTAAGAATTGATTACTTTTCTTTATATGTAGAGTTCAATGTTCTGTGTTAATTATCTAGAACTTTAATCATGACAATTTTAAAGTAATTAATGAAAGTTAATTAAAGTTTAATTTGTAGTTAATTTGTAATTCACTGACGTGTGGATTAAATGCATTAAATATTTCAAAAATTTGTTTTTCTATTAACAGGGTTAAAGACAAAATGTTTAAGATTTGTATTTGAACCAACACTTTAGCTAGGTTTTGTTTTGTTTCGTTAATATTTATATAGCGAAAAGTGCTATCTATGTTATCTAATGATGTATTATATACACTGGTAACATGAACCCTGTTAACACACTCGTATTTTACTCAGGCAGTGTAGGAACAAGAATTGTGAAAAGTGTCGTACAAATATTGATTACGGTAATGTTATGCTGATCGCATACTTTATTATTGTTCACCGAAATGCAAACTACAAATTAAAACAAAGTTCTGATTAATGACACATTGGGTTTGTTTTGGTATCTCACTAGAACTTTCATAACCCTAAAAAAAAGTTTCTAAAATAAAATTCACTGATTAGTTGTTATATCTTAATTTGGTATGTGAAATGTCATAATGACGATTTTAATATTTAGGTTAACTGGTCGGTTTAAAACAAAATAAATATTTCATCAGAATGGAAGTATGTTAGAATGAAAAGCGCAATTGCACACGGCACCTTTCAACGTTGACTTTTTAAATCAACATTATGAGAATGTGATTAGTTGGCCGTCAGTTCACTAGATATTAGTCCCATTGATCATACGTGGAATGAATGACACAGAAGAGTGTTATATCTCCAAAAACAAGTACTGAAGAATGAACGGCAGACAATACCACAAGCACTGAAAAGGCATTTTCTATAGTCAAAGCCTAGGTCAAAATTTTTATTTTATTGACAAAATTTCTGAAACTCGTACTCCCTTAATGCTGTCGATCTTGCAGAAGTTGGACAAGTTGCCTCGATTACATTTTTTTGTTTCAATTGAGACAATTATCCCCGTTTATATTAAGAGATCTTCATTATCTCTTCTGGAGCACATTGGCTCTGTTAGTACAAGTTCATGCTGGTATTTTTGTTTGTTTGTTTTTTTTTGCTTAGCTTCATCTAAGAAATAAATTTATTCATTTTCAAGATAACGTGCAGAGTACACAAAGTCCAGGTATGAACGCTATTCTATCTTTATACAAAAATTCTGCAGATTAGGAAGAATTAAATTTGAGATACATTAAAAATGCCTCTTTCCGGGTGTTTACTATATGCCATTTTTTTGGCCTCATTATATTGATGATATTGGAGTAAAATGGCACTGGAAGTGTAGAAAATATCTTCGTCTAAAAATAATTTCATCCTAGTATAAGGTTAATATTCGAAATACTATCAGAAAAAAGTCATTTTGAAATGCTAAACCTACGAAAAACACATCTTCCCAAGTCAAGTGTTTGAGGTCCATGTGCTTCCCCACAAACCCTTGACAGATATGGCTTATGTTTCCCGGGCTGCTTCTCCATACAAGAAGCCAATAAAAGAGCCAATAAAATGAATTAGAAGTGCTTAAAACAAATTTCATTGATTCGCCTGATTGCATTTGATCAACAAAAGTAACCAAGTTTTAATGAATGACAATATCTCAGTGGTTCATTTAATTGCTTCTTGTACGGAGAAGAAGCCTGGAAATAAAAGCCAAATCTGTCAAGGGTTTGTGGGGAAGCATATGGACCTCAAACACTTGACTTGGGAAGATGCGAAAAACAAAACCATGATGATGGACCTCCACACAATAAAAATATGAAAATAAATATTACAAAAATTATATTTCACTGAAAATTCCGTAGAGACAAGGTTTCCCAACGAAACAAATTTGTTTTTCGGAAGTTAAATTCAACCAGTAGATAAAAAAAAATGAAATAATACTTATGTATGCTTATTTATTATGTGTACATTTGTAATTGTAACATTATCAGATTAATGAGTCAATATGAGGTCTGATGAAGGGCAATGGAGATACGACATATCGCACAAATGTATTTTCTTTTTAAGTACAATTATAGTTATTTTCTTGAAAATAACGCCACATTGATAGATCTACAATTTGTATCTACCTGGCTTGTTTAGTAGTTACATGTTATCTATATACATGACGTTAATAAATTAGCAGTGCATATATAAGTAAAGATATTAATAAAATGTTCTTTTATTCTGGCAATTGGTCTAGCGCTTTCATCCTTAACGGGGCTTGTCAAGATTATAGAACGTCGCTAGATGCGTCGCTAAAGGGATTGTGACACAACCCTTATTGTTAATGGGAACTTATTAAATTATATTTCATTCAGCTTTGTTTCGAACACTCAGAAAAATTTCCTATCCAATTGTTTACATTATTTATCTGTTTTAGTGGGACACTTAAATAAAGGAATAGTTTTATTTTTCATTTGCACATTTATCTAAGTGTTCACTTAAAGTAATCTGTCTATATTTGGGTAGCCCGAATTTGTTGTTATGCACTCGCGAACTTTCGCAAATGCTATTCCCACGTTGTCCACTTTAGTTTTACATGTAATGTAATATATCACATTTTTTTCAATTCAAATACTTGAGAGCGGTATGCTCTATATCAGTTATGGTGTACTTGTTCTTCAGTGAATTTTACATATGGATGCACTATCATACCTTCAAATTTTAACTCTTTTATTATTTTATTTTATTATTTTATTTTATTATTTTATTTTTTTTTGTAATTTCAAATTGTTATTCTGACCACAGGTTTATTGTGCCCACGTCTCATGATTATATTTTGCCAAGTTTTCTTACTGTTAGCTCGATGAGTGCCCTGTGGTTGCTTAAATGCTGTGATCGTCTTTTTTTTTCGTTTTTGTCGGGAAATTGATGACAGCGATTTTAAGTACACTTTGGCAGATAAGTTTGTTGACAATACCGCATCTTTGAATCAACGGTTAAAAGATATGGACACATGAATGTAATGTTGCTCGACATCTAGCAATGAATTCCACTCAACCAGGTGCTAGAAGCCGTCTTGAACTTCCTATGAGGAACGAGAAAAGCTCATCATGGAAGACTTCATGATGACTTTAAGATGAAGAACAACAACACAAGCTTTGTTTCATTGCTTAGTTTAACCATGAATTTGTAGAGACTTTGTCTCATTTTCATTTACTACAAATCGCTTCATTGTTAATTATGGTAAATTCTTTTCTGTTTTAAATAACTAAATACCGAAGTCACTGTGAATTTACTTTCTGCATATGCGCATTTCGACAACTTATGTCTCATCAGTGCAGATAAAATCTAAACGTTTGGAAGACCATAAACTCAAAGATGTTTAAAAACTGATAGAGAACAAATAACCAAAGTGATCTAAATTTCAAGCCAAATGTTTTTTTTTCCGGTCCTCTATAGCATTCGCAACATCTTGAATCGCCACATACAGGCACTAAATGCTTTTTATCATAGCGAATTTTACTTTTGTTAGATGACGTTTCAGATTTTTTGATGTCTTCAACTATATTTGGATTTAACCAAATTTTGGCATTTAAGGTTCATGTGTTGTCATAAAGTAGATAGATTTATCTTGGTTTCGTCGTTCTTTGGGTGTTCGGTAACTGATATTTGATGATCTCTCTAGATTCCGTCCTGAATCAATTATGCATGTACTGGATATTGTTGCTGTAGAAAATATGTCATCATTTCGTCTTACCTCAAATTACGGAGATCTTCACTCAGACCTATTGTTCATATCCGCCATGGAATTATGCATGAGCTATTTCGGTCAGTATGAGCGAAATAACATGAATCGAGTAAAAGGTACTGATGAGAATCCGTTTTTGCTTTTTTTTTTTTTGGTTTGTTTTTTGTTTTGGTTTTTTTGTTTGTTATTTGTTTGTTTTTTTGTTTGTATGTTATGTTTTTGTTTTTGTTTTGTTTTGTATTTTCTTTATTGTTTTGTTTTTTGTGGTTTTTTTGTGTGTTTTTTTTGTGTTTTTTTTTTTGTGTGTTTTTTTGCGTTTTTTTTGTCATAATATTGTTAATTTTCTGAAAATATTAAGGAACGGAATTTGGTGTGGCTGCTTTCTATTCCATTGTGTTATAACTCCACATGGGGACGTCCCTAACGACGTTCCATAGTCTTAACAAGTCCAGTAAAGGATGAAAGCGCTAGAGTAATTTTTACCTATATGTAAAGATATGTATATAAGTATATTTCACTTAACTTTTTAGCATTGTATATATTTCAGATATGAGTACCATCTCATTTGATGGTTGTAGTAAGTACATATAAAAATAGAATTAACTTTAAGTGATGAATAAAAAATTAATGCAATCTTGTTACAAGTTTCAAGGTACATACATATGTTTTTCAGCTACCGTTAGAAAAATCCTTCGTCAAACTTTTCTTTTTCGATTTAAGTTGACCATTTGACAACAATTTTTTTATTTATTTGGTTTTTTTATCTATTATAGTGCCTGTTCATGCAGAATTTTATTTACTTATCATTTTCACACCACACACTACTTGATAAGGTATTATGTGGTTACTGAAGAATTATTTTTCACCTTCGTTTGTCCTTCTCCCTATATATCAGTCCATAATCTACGAAATTATGCTAATAAGAACTGATCAAAGTTCATATTATGCTCTCAAATTTGATGTGAATGTTATTAATCATATTGATCCAATAGAGATATTGTTTTGAAGTGACACTCTTTCTGCAATTATGTCCATTGTACATTTTTTTTTTCAAATTTTGATCAGTCACTTGAAGACAGAATATGATGTGGTGTGATATAACATGACTAATATGCTTTTTTTATATTATAATTTATGCATAATTGAATACATTGATAACCGCACACTGCAGAGATACACGGGATATTCGATCTCCTATGCAAGTGTCAAAATAGTCTGACAGTAATAAAATGAAAATATTACATGAATTAAGGACAAAATAAACATGACTATTAACGATCGTCAAAAATGGACAACAAAGTAAAACTATTAGAGATTTTCACAAAATAATATATACTAACGATCGCCACATAGATAAAAGACAAAATTGTTAATTCCACAAAAAAGCATCAGTACTGTTATATACTCATTATGGTTAAACATGAAATCAAGCGAGAAAAGACGATATGAAATTTAGAGCTCATCTTTAAAAAAAGTATTTTATCATTAGTATACTACTAGCATGTGATGTTTTCAGTTGAAAAAAAAATGCAAATTATTTTACAAGTAAACTTTATCGACACTTACAAATATAGAGTATACTAATTTATTTGTGAGTTTTTTTTTAATTGTAGCCTGCACGTGTCAGAACGCTGCTCATACAAGTGTGCCTTACAAGAAATCGTTTGGCAAGGTTAAGAACGGATTGATGAAAGAAAGGCACATTAAACAAAAACCAGCCAAAGAGAAAGAATCAGACACAATTAGAAAAATGTTGAATCTATTATCTGTCAAATCAAGAAAACTTAGGAACTGAAAAAGGTTACCATGGACAACGACTAAATAACAATGGACATAAAAACATGAACGTGACAATGATTTCTGGATAAATAATATTTAAAAAAAATGAACATGAATAGAAACGCTCGATTTTGGACATGATAACCCTATATATTTTATTTTATTGCATAGCTCTCTAACTGTCCTGTCTTCTGTAATTAATGCTTCACATGAACTTAGTGTGTTGTTAGCTATAGTAATTCGTTTATTTGACCAAATGTTTCGTGGTTAATTAGTTAGTTAGTTAGTTAGTTTTTGTCGGTTACCCAAGGCTAAAAAGTCAATATTTTGTCTGTCAAAGCTTAACAAGTCCTGGAACTATTTGAATTTTGCTGAGGGTGTCTCAGATTTTCTAATATAGCATTTCCTACGGTGCTTGATTATATTCTCATATGTATAAGTCAAGTTCCATTTTCCGTACAACGAAAACTTTACTTGATGTCGACTATGTCGTAGCAACTTACAATGAGGTATATAATGACATTATGCTATTTCTCAATTGCAATTATGATCCAGACCGATTTTTTTTCAGTCCTTTTATATCCCCACTTCAAAATAAAACATGTTAACACGAATATAACCTGCACGCATAGACAGTATATGGCCACTTTTATAGTACACCACACAAAATTCTTGTATTTTAGTTTTATTCTTAATTTTATCTTTTTAGCTCCATACTTTTTATGTAGATAGGTTAGATGTACTGAAATTTGGTATCAAATTAAAGCTTATTTAACATACTTTACAATGAACTCAAGTTTGGGCACATTACGCTATTTTTGTGATCTGGGGATGCAAAAAATATACCCCTCCCCCTGCCAAAAATAGCGAAAATGACGAGTTTTTAGCTTTCAATTCCTTTCAGATGAATAAATCTCATCATTTGATCTAGTTTTTATGCCTAATTTATCATTTGTGATACAATTTTGAAAAATAAGACCATTATAATCCTTAAAATTTTGATTTTTGGTATAAAATTTTTGAAAAATCGAAATTTTCGGAATTTTTAAGATATTTTCACAATTTCGTCCTTCTAACTTCTGGATCGCATAAATTTGAATATATATCTAATAATTGCCAATACAATAATAATTTATGATATGTAAGCAACAAATTACGTGAAAAAATTTAGAGTCAGCCTTATTGTGGGATCAGAAATGCCAAAATTAGCACCCCTCCCCCTTAAAAATTAAAAGAAAATTTAAAATATTCGGGCTCTAAGTGATAAAAAGATAACGTCTAATGCAAATTATTGTGTGTATTTCACTAAAGCTGATATGCAGAAGCCCATTTAAGTAGATTTAAACTTTTTAAGTGGTCTTTTTTTGGCCATTCCGCTCGAAATTTTATGAAAAATGGGAATTTTCCGTTTTGTCAGAAATATCGCTAATTTGACTTAGAGATGTAAAAACTTTACGAATTTGGTATCTAACGTAAAAATGTTGATAAAATATTGTTTAACTATATCTAAGCTATTCGAAAGTATGCTTTTGAACATTTTAGACTAACTTAACTCTCATAAATTGCAAACATATTACCCCCCCCCCCCCCCGAAAAGTAAAAAATTTCAACACAATGTATTTCATTTTATTCAGCTTGAAAAGCCTGAACATTATATAAAGGTCAAATAATAAAACATTTCAAACACAAAAATGCACAGAGACTCCCATATATAACAAATAAGATCATGCGCGTGGTTTATGGGAAGTTATACAATAATTAAACTTTGAATTTTGTAACATTCCGAAATCCTGAAAATTCCCATTTTTCACGATAATCGCCCAAAATATTAAATTTTACCCATATTTTCTGCGTTAAAATTGCATATTACGATAAATCAAATGCATTTTTAAAAGACAGTAAAAATATTAGTATGTTTTACTCATATATATGTACAGACAGACATATTTTTTGCATTTTTTTAGCATCATTTTTCTTGGGGTAGGGGTAATATTTTCGGTATTTAGAGTTACATTCAACACCCCTGGTTTTTCTTCACATTGTTTTAAGATAACTTATATATCCCCAACAACAATGAATTGGCATACCTGCAGATAAATCCTTCAGATTTGCCACATATAACTATTTAAAAGTAATTTTGGACAAATCTGAAATGTTGAAAATTCCGATTTTTCATCAATTTTTGTACCAAATATTGAGTTTAATCTGAAAAGTGGGACTTAAAATGAAAAATCATAATAAGATTGATCCAAATTTTTTATATCCAATGCAGACTGCGCGGGTTTTGGTTATTTTTATGCGAATATAGACAAAAAAATTACCACTTAAGGGTGAATTTGTTGGGGTAGGGGTAAGATTTTAGGTATATAGGGTCACATTAAACGCTCTTTGCTTTTCTAAACAATGTATTAAGACAACTAATGCATCGGACAGAACAATTAAATGGCATATCTGCCTTCATATCCTCCAGATTTGACATATATTACGACTAAACAGTGAACGTTGGACAAATTTGAAATACAGAAAATCCCCATTTTTCATCAATTTTGGGCAAAATATTGAGTTTAAGTCAACAAATGGCAGTTAAAATACCAAATCATGATGTTAAACATACAACATTTTCATATATGACACATATTATTCCTGTTCTGATTATTTTTATGCGAACAAAGACATAAAATTGACCATTTTAGGTAAAATTTGTTGAGGTAGGGGTAAGATTTTCGGTATTCAGAGTCACATTAAACGTTCCTTGATTTTTTAAACACTGTTTCCAGACAACTTATATATCCCTTAGAACAATTAATTGGCATATCTGCAGATATATCCTCCAGACTTGCCATAAATAACGGGCTAACAATGAACTTTGACCAAATCTGAAATGTTGAAAATTCCCATTTTCCTCAATTTTGGGTACAATGTTGAGTTTAAGTCAACAAATGGCTGTCAAAATATCAAATCGTGATGCAATTCATGCAATATTGTCATATTGAACACACATTTTGCGTGTTTGAGTTAATTTTATGCGAATATAGACAAAAAGTTGACAATTTTAGGGAAAATTTGTTGGGGTAGGGGTATTATTTTCGGTGTTCAGAGTCACATGAAACACTGCTTGTTTTTCTAAACAATGTTTTATGACAACTAATGAATCGCTTAGATCAATTAGACGGCAAATCTGCAAATATATCCTCCGGATTTGACATATTTAACGATTTAACAGTGGACTTTGAATATATCTGAAATGTTGAAAATTCCCATTTTGCATTAATTTTAGGATAAATATTGAGTTTAAGTCGACAAATGGCTGCTAAGATAGAAATTTTAAAGTAATTCATGCAACATTGTCATATACAACACACATTTTGCGTGTTCTGGTTATTTTTATGCGAACATAGTGAAAAAATTGACAATTTTATGGAAAATTTGTTGGGGTAGGGGTAAGATTTTCGGTATTCAGAGTCACATTAAACACTCCTTGTTTTTCTAGGCAATTTTTTCAGACAACTTATATATCCATAAGAACAATTAATTGGCATATTTGCAGATGTATCCTCTAGATTTTGAATGTATAACGATTTAACAGTGAACTTTTGATAAATCTGAAATGTAGAAAATTCCAATTTTTCATAAATTTTGGGCAAGATATTGAGTTTAAGTCAACAAATGGCAGTTAAAATACGAAATCAAAATATAATTCATGCAACCCTGTCATATACAACACACATTTTGCGTGTTCTGGTAATTTTTATGCGAACATAGACAAAAAATTGACAATTTTAGAGTAAATTTGTTGGGGTAGGGGTAAGTTTTCTGGATGTAGGAAGTTTCTAATACTTCAAAACTGCCATAATTTGTACCATTTGTAAAGAGGACATTATGTATTTCCATTTTATTCTATCTTTTCGTGAATTTGAACCACTCATAGATAAGATGAGACAAAAAAAGGAACAAAACTTTGTCGAAAACGAAAATATTCAAAGATGCGTTTTATTTATCCATTTAAAAGTGATAGTTTGGTCATTCAAAACATATTTACATTATGTTAACATGCTTAATTTTTAAGACAGGACATTAAAAGACTAAAAACAATTCCAAGAATTATGAAATGAAAAACATACTGGTTTCTAAGGACCGTTGAACTTACACGAGTACGAGAAAAATCTTAAAATTTATGTCAACATTTCGAAGGGGTAGGGGTAAGATTTTTCAATTTTTATAACGTATTGGGTATAGAAATGGTACTTGTGTGGAATATTTGTAAAGCTCATACCATACGCTATCATTCTATACCATTTTTTCATAACTGAGAGGCACCAATCAACAATTTGAAGCAATTGAAAGAAAAACTTTGATCAAAAACGAAATTTTCCAAAATTTCGTTGGGTGGGTCTAAAAAAGCGGTGTTCCAATATTGCATGCAGGTTATGCTCAAGTTAACATATTAAATTTTGAAGAGGGGATATAGAAGGACTGAAAAATATGGGTTGGGATCATAAGGGGGGGGGGTGCACGGGGGGTTATTCCAGCCCAATGACTAATGGGGAAACTGTAAATATCATATTCTTCGTCAAATAGATATAACATCTCTCCAAAAAATATTAACGTTTACTCTCACCACTCCACTGATATTGTCTGTTTACTGTTGAGTGTTTACTGTTTTGTGTTTATGTGTTTTCTATTGTGTGTTTACTGTTATTTCTCATTATCTGTCTGCTTTTGTAACATAAATAAATATAACACAAAATATGTTATCTTTCTGTAAATCGCGCAATCGATCAAACTACATGTATATCCAAGACACAGATAGAATCACATTGCGAAAGATATCGCGTCATTTATGTTTTCCGTATTTTGCATCACCGTTCAGATGTAAATGTGCACAAGATAAAAAGGAAGTGAATAATGTGATTATCATTTATCATCCAAATGTATGCGAAATCACTTAAGCATACAAGTATGTCATATCTGAATGTATGCTAAATTACTTAAGCATACTAGTATGTCATATCCGAATGTATGCGAAATTACTTTAGCATACTAGTACGTCATATTCGAATGTATGCAAAATTACTTAAGCATACTAGTATGTCATATCCGAATGTATGCAAAATTATAATAATCATGTTCAGACAAAAAGTTGTACGAATAATATACGTTTTTCCATCTCAGTGTACAAGATTTTTTGAAAACATAACACAGTCTAATTATTTTGCACTGCATACAAAGATTTGCAGCAATCTGATGCATGATCTCGGAGAGAGGTAACGATACCCTTAAGTAACCAAATGATTACCAAAAAACCGAACATGATCTCGGAGAGAGGTAGCGATATCTTTCAGTAATCTAATGGTAACCAAAAACCGAACATGATCTCTGAGAGAGGTACCGATATCTTTCAATAATGTAATGATAACCAAAAACCGAACATGATCTTGGAGAGAGGTAGCGTTAATTTTCAATAATCAAATGATAACCAAAAACCGAACATGATCACGGAGAGAGGTAGCGATATCTTTCAGTAATCACATAATAACCAAAAATTGAACATAAATTGTTTAATTCGAAATTAATAATTTCATAAAACGTTAAATAATAGGGCAGGATATTTGCTTGACTTGCATTTATTAGATAAATAATTGCTCTTTTGTGTATGAATTGCTATGTGGAAACAGACCAGATTTTAAGGCTAATACATGTAAGTGTTTCCTGTTATCTTCTCCATATTAATGAGCAATTTCACAACATGGATAGTCAAAACAAGATCAGATAGCATACAATAATGAGCTGAACTAACATCTCATGAAGATGTGTGTTTAAGCAAGCATGCATGTAAATACACAATAGGTAAAATATATGAATACAAGTATATTGTATTCTATTTTTATCCTCCCGCTTAGCGAAAGCGGGGGATTATGTAATGCAGTCCGTACGTATGTGTGTAGTGCTCCCCGATAGCTCTAGAACTCTAAGAGATACATATTTGAAACTTGGCACCATACTAGAGTATGATCTGCACTAGCGCGCTTGGGTTCGGAGTATCTGTTAAACGCCATAGGGACAAATTATGGGCGAAAATGAGTTTTCGCGATATCCAATGATCGAAGAAACATCCAAGGCTATTTGGGCTAGAAAGTTGAAGCCTAGGAATCGACTCATATTATGTAGCAACTTAACGGATGGCGCCATAATTTACGTATGACCCCTCAGGGCATGGCCTCTAAGGATTCCAAAAAAGGGATAAAAATTATTCAGCTTAAACACCTCCTACACTTTAAGTTGCAGAAACCTTGTTTTAAGGGCATGAGTAACACTAAAAAAGTTGTCTGTGCCGAAGGTTTCGGAATTTTGAAATTTGCCCTCATGGCGGAAAAATGAGCGAAATTGTATTTCGATTTATCCAGTAATATGCAAATCTTCTGAAGTATTTATGCTTGGAATCTGAAATTTTCTATACAAGTTTCATTATGTTTATTTAATTTGCTAATTTTGTGGACATTTGGTATTATCTCTGAAGGCTTGGTTTTAAGGGACCAAAAACGTAAAACAATGAGTACTCAGCATAAGACTAAAACTTTATGTATAATCTTTATTTTGTGGTTAACGTTTTCATGGGAAAAACTTGAATTGCTTTTGGAATCCAAGATAGAATTTAGAATTTTGACTTCGGTGCTAAATTTGGTAAATTTCCTAAAAATGTCCAAGCCCAATAACTTTTGAATTTTTAAAATAAAATCATATATTTAAGCAGCTCTTTATTGTCATCAGCAAGCATGAACACTTGAATTTTAAAAATATGATTCTTATATTGGTAAATTTCCTGAAACTCTCAAAGACCAATTACTTTTTGGAATTTAACTAAGCAACCATATTTTTTAATGCAATTTTATCACTGATCACTTTCAACAGTCAGATTGCAAACAAACGTTGAGTCTAATTTTTGGTAAATTTTCTGAAAGTCTTAAAGACCTGCTATTTATTCGAAATCTACATAGCAATCATTTTTTTTTCAATTTCTAATAGCAATGATGATCATTTTCGATAGTAAGATTGCATACAACTGTGATTCTCATTTTGTTAAATTTCCCGAAAGTCTTAAAGACCTATTATTTTTGGGAATTCTACCTAGAAACCATATCGTTTTCCCTTCCTAACAGTAATGATGATCATATTTAAAAGTCAGATTGCAAAAAACTTTGATTCTTATTTTGGTAAATTTTCCTGAAACTCCCGAAGACCTGTTATTTTTTGAAATTCTACCTAGCAACCACACCTTTTTCAATTCCTTACATTACGAATCATTGATTCAATAGAAAGACTGCAAAATTCTTCTTCTCTTGTTCTGGTAAATTTCCCGAAATCCTCAAAGACCAGTACTTTTCGGGGAATTCTATCTAGCAACGATATCAAATTGCGTGAGCGCGTTATGACAAGATGAATATTACAGAAATATCGATTTAGTACTCGGCCAAGCCTGTGCTACGTTGGTAACAACGAAAGCTACAATCCGCAAGGGAGCCTAGTGAAATCCACAGGCATGTGTCCTGTGGCTCTCTCTAGGTTCTTCTTTTAATTTTAAACATGTTAAATGTTAATTTTTAAAAAAAGTCAGTGCGATTTTGCCCAAATAAATCGCTATGATCTAGTACATATAATCATTTACAATCCTGTAAAATTTGAGGGAAACCTGAGTAGGTCATAGCATAGTTGTAAATTGGATATGTTATTCACTTTGAAAATAAAAATTCTATATAGAAATTCAGATTGAAAAAATCCTGTGCAAAATAACTCTTTTTTGTAATAATGTTCACAAGTAAAATATTTATGCTGTCTTCTTTTATTAAAACAAATAGTATATTAGCTTAGCAAACATTTAGACAGTGTAAAAAAGTTATTTTATATTCATTATTAAAGACACCTGCACATATTTTCTATGATTGTGCTTGGTCGTCGACTGATAAGCTAGATATAATGCATAAAATCCATACATGTATACAAAAGTAGTATTGCTTTGAATATAAAAAAGAATTAAAATGAAAACATTAAAATAAACAGTCAAAGTTACGTAGGATAAATTCCTTTAAAAAGACTACTGCACGTATTTTGTTCAAAGCATACGTATTGTCAAGAAGTTATATTTTGTACCATAAAACGAACAACAACCAAAAGTGTACCTCGGAATATCACGGTTTAGCATTATCAATCATGTTTCGATGATGCAGGCACTCATTTTGTACTATTTTTTTTAATTGTTTACAAAATTTAAGGGACTTTGTGAAATTTATGTTGCAATGTAAAGAGTAATGTAAGGAAACCCTTCCATAACATGCCCCCTTATCATATTAAAGACATGACGATTAAAACATTAAACAAAAGGATATCGTAAATATAACATTTAAAAAATTTTAATGGTTTCAATTTTTCACATTGGCTTGCTCAATAATCGAACTAATTAAGAAGAAAAAATATTCCTTTCACAAATTTATAGAGCCGATGTTATGTGTAATGTGAAGATATATTTATTAAAATATGTTTGTTTATTATGCATTTCTTTAGATAACAGACAATGAAACGCATACAGAGCTATCAAAACTAACGTCCACTTTAGAAAAAGTTAAACATAAAGGTATAGTAAATAGTAAGTTAAGTATCTGAACTACATACATTGTGACATACTGTGGCCATCGTAAAGCCAAAAAGCTAGCAGATCGTATTCATTTCAAAAAAGAAATGCCCTCCCGACAAGTGTTATAACGCAGTCTGTAAGTCTCGTCATATGACAACGAGATTTTACGATAAAATTAAGAAATAATGAATAGTACTCATAATATTTGTTTTACCACTGATTAGCACTTTATGACGTATATTTTAACTCTAGTGTCAGCGGGCGGTAAAATGCCGCCATATAGTGACAACCCTGGTAAAAACAATAAAAATACATGGGTATCGTTAAATATATCGATTGTAATTGGGCAAATACGATTATTTAATATAGAATTAATCTAGGTCATAGGTTAATATTTCTTTACCATGGGCATGGACATATAAGACTTTAAAGGGACTTTATATTAGAATTGCGATTCGAAACGCTTTTTATAATTTTCGTCGTAAAATTCCAATTCATACAATGCAAGGTGATATCTCATTGGTGTGTCCTAAAGATGAAAAACAATAAAAGTGTTGTTCAATTGCTTAGTTAACCGTGTATTTGTAGAAACTTTGTCTTAAGTGCATCTACTCCGTGTCCGTGTTTTTCGCTAAGTTTTCCTTGATAGCGAACTTAATTTTACATGTATCTAAACTTGTACCAAATAAAGGTATAACATGACCGATGTTTTCACAAGTCCTGCGTCGAGAGAGCTTAAATAGTGTTTTTGTTAGCATCAGAAAAAACAAATGTAAAAAAATCAATTTGATGTACAATGCATGGAAAATGTATTCTGAGAAGTGTGTAAAATTTACAAATGTTTAAATGTCATTTAATTATCAGTGACACTTTATAGTCTGAAAAAAATAGCCATTCATTATAACTGTGGATCTGTTTTCTGATATAAATTGAGTGGGTACATGGAATTTCCAAACAGAAAAACAACCACAGGCAATTGTGATGTCGGAGTGTACATATCAAATACAAAGATAACTCATCAGTTATCGGACGCGTGAAAGGTTACAACTTCATAATACTGGTACAGAGTGTACAAGATTGTTGACACGACCATCATTAAAAACTGTGTTCACTTAAATACCTCCCGAGTGCAGAAGCATCTGTTAAACGTTCATAGAAACACAGAGCATAAAGTGTCATTCATATAATATTCATCTCTACTGCATATTATGTTATGTCTTTTAACAGACAACCTAATTTATTGTATTTCTTCAAAATATATGTTCCTGTGCCCTTGCAGGAGATAAATTAGAACTCAGTTATATAAATTTGATAAAATTGATTCCCAAAAGTCATCAATATATGACGTATGAAGGATCCATTACACAACCAGGGTGTCAAGTGACCGTCACGTGGATTATAATGAACAGACCAGTTGTTTTTCACAGAGATCAGGTAAGTAATTGTTGAGTATTGATGAATAATACCTTGTTCAATGAAAAAAATATATCACAATAAACATTGATGGATCCAAAAGGGGGTCTGGGCGTTATAACCCCCTTTTTCTGGACAATCATTTGTTTTTTAAATGAGTATCCTGGTGTTTTACTAAAAATACTCCCAAAAATATCCTTCCACTTTTAATTGGAACCCCTTTTCAAATTGCTTGGATCCGCGCCTCATAGGCATTGTTAAAATTGCAAGATCGAGAAAAATAAAGGAATCAAGGAAAGTTAAACACTAAGGTTTATGATAAAATGGATGATTTCTCCTTCCTAATAGTCTATAGTCAATTTTCCCCATCTCGACGGAGATGTTCCGTTAGCCCCTTCTTACGGGGTCTACATTTCACAACTTACTCGATATGCACGAGTATGAAGTGATGTTTCTGACTTCAACGAGCAAAATCTTTGTCTCACTGAAAAACTTCTGCATCAAGGGTTTAGATATCATAAATTGATAAAAACATCTCTAAATTTTATTATAGATACATTGACTTATTAAGAAAATTTGGTTCTACATGCAGGGCTCTTATACATCAGGGCATTTCACATCCAAACTTCTATGGCAATATCATTTACAAAGCGCGTAAATTCAAAAATTGTCCTTCAAAACTTATTAATCCGTTGAATAAACTTATTCATAAAGGATACAAATACAGTATTGTTGTTAAATCGTTACTTCTGGTTTTTGTTGGCAAAAATATTGATCATCTCCTAAATGCTTTACACCATAACTAGATATAAACAATTTTTCATATTGGCAGTATTTGGCATTGCACAATATCATGTTCTTCTTTCATAATTGATGACGTTGTTATACCAAATCTATTTAGAAGCATTTCAATTGAAGTTTCATATGTAAGAAGGTTTGATATCATAGTCAACGGAAATTATGTCCTTAGCTAGCTGTCAGTAACTGCGAGCATTTGTACGGACAGTGCCTGTGTGTATTGTCTTCAAGTTTTATGTACTTCATTGTAAGGGTACTCGTCTTGATAAGTTGGACTTTTTTTCTAGTTTGATCTTTACTGTGAGTCTTTTTGTGTATTTATTTTTCAGCATTTCACCACACATGGGGGTGGGGTTTGGATCCAAGAAAACGAGTTTAACCCCGCCGCAATTTTTGCGCCTGTCCCAAGTCAGGAATATGTTGGGGATTGACTTGTCCGTGTCTTCTTATAAAATTTTAGTTTCTTGATATTTGGGTTATTAGATGTGGTTTGTTTCCATTGATTTATCCACTTTTTTACCCTTTTTAGGCCATTTAGGGCTTGCTATATGGTGTAAGTTTCCTCACTGTGTTGAAGACCGTACGGTGACCCCTAAATGCTTTTTTGGTCGTTTTAACCTGGATATGGGATGTTGTTCCCTTCGACATTTACTCCATTTCCATTCTTTTTCATTTTTATGGTATCTGGTCGACATAAAAATATTTTATTATTTTCAATATACCTCTTTTTGAGCCTCAATTTACACCAAGAATCGCTGCATGACCCCCATTTTTTATCTTGGAATTC
>MJUU01015976.1:3913-17768 GCA_002080025.1 Modiolus philippinarum | reverse complement strand
TTACACAATACAACTCATCATTTCCAAGCTTTAGACCAAATTTCAAATCATTCCCTTCAGTAGAAGCCAAGAAATCTTTGACGGAAAATTTGGTTTACAGTAAAAATTCAAAGTATCGGTAAACAGGAAGTGGATGTCCCACAAACTTGAAAATTGCTCAAACAATACAACTTATCATTTCCAAGCTTCACACCAAATTTCAAATTCTTCCCTTCAGTAGAAGCCAAGAAATCTTTGACGGAAAATTTGGTTTACAGTAAAAATTCAAAGTATCGGTAAACAGGAAGTGGATGTCCGACAAACTTGAAAATTGCTTACACAATACAACTCATCATTTCCAAGCTTCACACCAAATTTCAAATTCTTCCCTTCAGTAGAAGCCAAGAAATCTTTGACGGTAAATTTGGTTTTTAGCAAAAATTCAAAGTATCGGCAAACAGGAAGTGGGCACCCGACAAACTTGAAAATTGCTTACACGATACAACTCATCCTTTCCTAGCTTCAGACCAAATTTCAAATTGTTCCCTTCTGTAGAAGCCAAGAAATCTTTGACGGAAAATTTCGTTCAGAGAATAAATCAAAGTATCGGCAAACAGGAAGTGGCACCCGACAAACTTGAAAATTGCTTACACGCTACAACTCATCATTTCCAAGCTTCAGACCAAATTTCAAATCATTCCCACATATAGAAGCAAAGAAATCTGTGACGGAAAAAAATTGTTGACGGACAGACGGACAGACGGACAGACAGACGGACAAAGTGAAAACTATAGGGTACCCGCATCTCGATGCAGGGCCCTAATGAACAGCAAGAAAATTGGAGAGTGGTACAATTTTTTTTTGCAATGAAGTGATTGTAGGGAATAGATACACAATGAGAAGATTATAAGCCTTGATAACAACTTTTTTTGTATTGAAACATCAAACAGACAACATTCATTTTTAATTCATATTTTGCAGAATAAACGATGATGCATACTACATGCATTTGACATGTTGATGCATTTACATAGCCAATTCATTCAGGCCTTAATGTAACAATCCTTCAAGTGGAATATGACTACTTATCATATAGATAGTGGTGATTTATTGATTTTTCTCAGTTAAATAAATGTCATATTGTCACTGGTGAAAAAAAGGATTTCTAGTCACCGGATGATGTCTTAATGGAGCGACGTCACAATATCTCTTCGATGTCGTCATCAAGTAAACAACTTGCGTATTGAAAGGAAAAAAATAATCCGCATCTAAAATCTTGGTTTTTTGGGTAGAAAATCTATATATAAAAAGCATAACTAATCGACCATCATGAATATCAAGGAAAATGTCACTTGTGTCGTGTCGATCAATGCAGTGGATTAAACTCGTTGCGGAACAAAGTTCCACAACCTGTTTAATCCTTCTGCGTTGTTCCGCACTCGTGACATTTTTATTGATATCCACACGGTCAATTAGTTATACTATAATTAATGTTAAATTACTTTTTAACAACAAGGCCTCATGTAACTTGGAATAACTCTAAAGACAACATGGCATTTGAACAACTGATTTAATAGTAAGTATTTGACACATTTGGAAATTTTAATTCCTGCAAATAAAAATAAATTACCTGTGATGGGTACTGATTGGGGTCAAGGCCTCTTTTGGCATCCTGTAAACAACTCCTTAATAACTCCTGAAGTGTGTCCACCATTTCCTCTGACAGCTTACTCAACCAAACCTGAAATATAATTACAATATAATATTGGCACAAATGGTAATAAACTGCTGCACCAAGAGCGCATGATACACCCGTCCACTGTCAACTCAAACTTTATGGCATTGTTGGACTACAACAAAATTTTGATTGAAAAAAAAAATAAAACAGAATATGTGCCTTACCAAGATGTTACAATTAACAAATATCAAATTAATATGTAAAGTTAATGCATAGAAAGGTGCAAAAAAATTAATTTTCAAAAAAATATTAAGTCCAAGGGCCATAAAAGTCCACAAAAGTCATTCAACAGGAACCAAATTTAAACTTTATCAGTAATTTTTAAACATACAATCATATACTATATCAAATCAACATATTAAAGCATTGTGAAGAAAAGGTGGAGAAACTAATGTTTTTCAAAAATTTACTAAGGGCCGTATCTCCGTACACAATCAATCAATCAGGACTATACTAAAACTTGATCTGTATCTCAACTACATGTATATACACTCATTTACTAAAAATATCAAATCAATATGTCAAGTGGTTACTGAATAAAACTCCGGAAACCTATCTTATTGTAAGTCTAAGGGTCATAACTCTGCACAAAATCAACCAACCAAAGCAAAATTCCAATTTGATCTGTATCTCACTTAGATATACTCTCATACAAAATAAGAAATCAAAATGTGAAGCGGTTACTGAAAAAAACGCCGGAAACCTACATGTATCTTTTCAAAATTTCACTTAGTCAAAGGGCCATAACTCTGTACAAAATCAACCGACCGGAACCAAATTCTAACCTGATCTGTATCTGAACTAGATATACTCATATACCAAATATGAAATCAATATGCAAAGCGGTTACAGAAAAAAACTCCGGAAACCTATATTCTTCAAAATTTCACTAAGTTCAAGGGCCATAACTCTGTACAAAATCAACCGACCAAAACCAAATTCAAACTTGATCTGTATCAAACCTAGATATACTCATATACCAAATATGAAATCAATACGTCAAGTGGTTACAGACAAAATCTCCGGAAACCAAAAAGTTAACAGATGGACGGACAGATAGACGGACAGACGGAGGGTATACCATAATACGTCCGTCGAAAGACGGGCATATAAAAATGACTTAAAATGCCCCTGCACTTCAAATGCAATTAGGTAGTTTCACAGGCAGCAGCTGTTATAGTCACAAAAAGAAAGCTAGTCACCCCTGATGTTGGTTTTCAATAAAGGTACAGGATAGGATAGCTCTTATGGTACTCGTGATTTTTTTTTGCATTGGTAAAGTATAGAGCTACAGATTTTTCCTGCGTTAAAACTTGCCAACTACCCTGACCTGAGCTTTGTTTAAATTTTTCCCATAAATTGCTGTTTTCTTTATAAGAAAGTCCACAGAAGACAAGGTCACATGAAACCACCTTAAGGTAGATCATTAGTCTTCCGCCATTTTGAATTTGTTAATTATACTGTTATGGTATTATGTGCTTTTTAAATATGCAAATATTTTTATTTGTAATGTATCAATAAATATTATATCAGTGACATAAAAAGCAAAGTCTTCATTCACTTAATTTTACATTTATTTATCTAATTGGATAATGTTTGGTTAAATAAATTATTTGTAAAAGGGAGATAATCTGATAAAAATATTTTACATAGATATCACTATGAAATTCACATTTTTCAAATTATATGGAAAAAAAAAGTCGGTGACCCCCATTTTTCTTTATATTGTTTATAAGCATGTTCAAAGGGCTAACATATGAGTAAAATGGGAAGAAATCTATGGAATAGTTGTAAAGAAAACAACCAAATACTAAGTACCTGCTTTTCCTTATATAGTCATTAGAAATATTTGATTATTTTGATATCAGTTATTTTAAAAACAAGCATGGTGATCCCCCTGTTTTATTTTTTTTTTTCATTTCAATGCTAATATAATAAGGAAACTTTCCTGAGAAAATAAAGAAAATCTATGGAAAAAAAGTTTGGACTACCCATCTACCTTAAACGGGTAAATATATCCAATCCAATGCCACAATTTGTTTGACATCACAATTGTTACCATAATAAACTCCCTGAATGAATTGACAGTACAGTAGAAAACTCCACAAGGGATGGAAACTTTTACTTTCCTTCAGTTTGATCGTTGTATTTACAGGAAAAGGGAGAAATAGGGTCTTACATTTGACCAAAATTAAAGATCAGGATATCTTCCCCTTGTGTGAGAAATTCTACTTCCTTCACCCTCATTTCACTCGAAAGAAGACTGAATTTCTCATACTACTGGAAGATATCCCTCACTTCTAATATGGTCTTATATAACAACCTTTTAAGGATGTTAGCTGGTCATGTTTATGTATTTCTGTCAGATTTTCGGATTTCTCTGCTTTTATCCATTTAAAAGCTTTATAATGTTTTGCCTGGTGACCACCTAATTTTATTCCATAATTTCATTTTATACATCTTTTGGAGCACTCTGACAAAATTTTATTCCATTGGTGTTATTTTGTCACATTCATTATTTGATAAACATTCTTCGTGTTAAACCTATGAAAAATGCAGAGGAGTTGAGTTTCCCGCCATTTTTTCAAGCACTTGTATACCAGTAATTTCATCGGTAACCTATTAATTTTTTTGGCTTAAATTACTTTTTTTACGATTTTCTAGCAAAAATTTTAAAATTGACCAGCGAACATCCTTAAAATCTTTGGGTATTAGATAAACCAATAAGAGTTAGAAAAAGAAGGGAAACGGGGAATGTGTCAAAGAGACAACGACCCTAAGTGGGAGCAATAACAACTCAAAGCCACCATAAGATCTTCAATGAACGGTGAGGAAACCCCACACCCAACGGTAGGTCGGAGTTGGCCCCTAAATAAAAGAGTAATCAAGTTCAGCGAAATAAGCATCTTCCTAGACTCCGATAGACATAAAGTGAACTAACTAGAAAACAGACAAGACACACAAAGGCTTAATAAATTTCCTGACTTAGGACAGGCCCAAACCTGCTGCGGCGGGGTTAAACTAGTTTTATTGGGCCCAAACCTTCCCCCTATAGCCAATGTGGTAAATAAAAAAACGATCGTAACAACAGTAAAATTCAGTTGGCAACAGGACTGAGTCAACTGTGAAAAATGAAACTGAAAGAACTAAATATACGGACATAAACATGAAATCACAAGAGACTACTAGCAGTTAACTGACATGCCAGCTCAGACCCATTACCAACTGACAAATAAAGTTATGTACCCTCAGTATACAGCTTCCATCAAGATCCCTTCCTGTGAGGAGTTTAGCATAATGATTTCATGTATATGTTTTGTTTTCACTACAAATGTACCTTATGTTATTTCAAGGATATTTCAAGATTGCACAAAATCCGAGTAGTTCCCATTTTCAATCATGCATTAGCCCTTTGTGAAATCTTTCATTTGAATTTGACTACAAACCTCAACTTCTGGGAGTATCTTGACTTTTCTTTGTAAGGGTACAACTTCCCCATCCAGTGACTTCATGGCTACTATGTGTTGACAATTGTCATCAAACTGTACACTATGTATACCAGCGAACAGTTTCTTCAAATGTGTCTGGATAACATTGGGATTGGTAGACTGTCCCAAGATCTCCAGTAAATCATCATCTCCGATGAAATAAAATCTGGGGAACAAACTTCTCTTCTCCTGAATTATTAAAAATTATTGTCTCAAATAATGAAATCAAACTCTAAGTCTTGTTTCCTGTACTGATTTGGTAGTCTAAATGACAAAGTTATAAAAATCATTTCCAATTTCGAATGAAAGTAAACCTTTTAAACAAACTGCTCTTTTCCAAAATAATAATTGAAAATGTGTTCATAGGAAGCTGATGCCCCTGCCAGAAAATCATCTAACTTCAGAAATGATCTTAATATCATTTAGTAAATTCGGCATATTTTGTTGTGTTTTTCAGTTTTACTATCTGTATAGTCTGGTTTTCTAGCATTTCCCAGACTCTAGTTAAAGGAGTTTTTCCCAATGAAAATTATTTCAAAATTATGCAAAATTCTAAAAAATATTTATTCACCCCCCAAATATATAGATTTTATCCTTAAATCTTCCAAAATGAGCCTCAAACTCTTTTTTTCCAAAATACTCTTATAAACCCTGGTATTGAGTAAAGAGGAGAAGGGGTTGAAGAAGTGTTGAGTAATGCATTTCAACCCTTTAAGTTAAATCTGTCATCTAAGATGTGGTTTAAGGTGGGTCAATCCATATGTGAAGAATTTTAAGAATTTTATATTGACTGTTCAGTGTTAGAACATTGTAATAGATAATTTTTAGAAAAAAATATTGAAAGGTCAGTGTGCACATTTCTTAGAAACAAGCCTGTGAAATTTTGGCCAGAAACTGAATCTCAAACATTGCATTTAGAAATTGTTCCTTTTTAACACTATGAAGGATTTCATAATTTTATGTCTGAAGTTTTCTTGGGACATACTAAATCAAACTTTGAACAAAATAGTTGGGTCCGTGTGCAAAAAACTAATGCATTATATTGGATCAGAGAATTTCAAAAATCTGACACAAAGTCAAAAACTTGACAAGTGACACATCTTTATATATCTCTGGAAAAAACTCTTTTAATTCAACATACCTCCAAGAATTCATTGAGTGATTTCTGACATCTCTGTAACTGGTCTAACATTGTTGTCAACAGATTTCTAAGTCCTGGTTTGTTGACTATGGATAACACCCTGTTATCTCTACGTACATCCATCATGATATTCCTACAACATAAATCAATAAAACTTAAGGTACTATGGCTCAAAATGATGCCCCTACTACCCATTGGAGTAGATGTCTGGCAAACCTGAAATAGGTACTTGAGGTATGAGACATTTTTTTAAACTTCCACACAAAATTTCAGGTGCCAGTGATTAGTATTGGTGAAAAAACTCTTACGAAAAGTTTCTACAATTGACGAAAAATATTAAGTAGTTGGTAAACAGGAAGTAGATGTCCAGCAAACCCGAAATCACTGCTTGTGGTATGGAACATCATCTCAAACTTGCATACAAAATTTCAAGTGACAGTGATACATGTAAGTAGTTAGGAGAAAACTGTTATGAAAATTGTTTGCTATCACAGACAGACAAAGAAATTCCTTCATCCCCTGGGGGTATAACTATCCTACTGTATAATTCATAACCTGCCAATGGGAGTTTTCAAGTTGAGAGCTGTATTAACCCCACAATTTTTTAACTCCTCTTTAGAAAGAAATTTTGCAACCCTGAAAATAACCCACTATTTTGTACATAAAATAAAAATTTTGAAGTGTATACACGAAACTTTAGAAAGAATTTGACCAAAACACAATGTACATCGGTATAACAATATGCTCAGGCAACTTTTGTCATTGGCCATAAAAATATGAATGATTTGTATATTAACCTGAAATCATCGTCAACTCTCTTGAATCTGCCTTGTTCTTTTGGAAGGGCTCCTCTACCAAAAATGGGTTCTAGGTAAACCCATTTCCTCTGAATCTGATTCAAATTGTGGAGATATTCATCCAGGTCTGCTAAACGTTGTTCCCACACTGATGCTTTGTCTTCGAAGCTCTTGTAATATGGAGAATCTTTCAGGGATTGCAGTAAAGCCTGATTATCTCCGACCTGAAACAATATAAACATACATGTATATATACATGTAATGCTTTTAACAGACTTCAGGAAATACATTCAGAAACTTGTGGATATTTTTTCCAGGAGTTTTAGATATTATTAAAGAAGGTTTATAAAATTTTAAAAAGTTGTTCTTTGGAAGCCATTTCTAAAACATGATCACTTTCATAAAAGGAATTTGAAAGCATTTCCAACTAAAATATGACGTTTTCAGATAATGACATTCAAATTTTTGGGACGTCATGTTTTTGTTAAAAATGTAAGTTCCAAGTACAATTTATGTACATGGAAGTTTTGAAATTGAACGAGACTTACAGACCCTAATGCCCCAACCTCAATAGATAACACAGCAACAGCCATTGTTATCACACAATTACCCTTCAGAGGCAAGAATGTTTTTATATCACTTACTTTCTTGATCATGTAAAATACGAAACAAACATTATTTCATAGTAATCAGAGCGAAATCAAATTGTACAGATATCAGTTCCAGTGCAAAAGATCAGGAGATTAGAGTTAGAAGTTGGTCCAGTGATACAGAAATGAGGAGGGTTGGAGGCTCTGCATAAAGGATCAAATTTTTGGTAACACAAGGAACTACTTTTTCAAAGCAGGCATTACAACAGGATGACATGCCCCTGGCACAAGGTATTTGAGTCTGTAAGACATATACAATGTATGATGGCCCTGTTAAACATATGTTTTTTTATTTGTACAGAGGGACAAATAGACGGACAAGAGTAAAGCAATATGCCCCCAGACTTTCGTCTCAGGGCAAAAAAAACCTTGAAGATAGTGTAATGACTGTAATTTTGTAAAGAAAACTTCAGCCACATCTAGAGGATACATATACATGTACAATGCATTTACCTGGCTAACTAGATCTTTCCAATCTTTGATCAACATCATAGAATTCTTGTTGCTATCTTCATATTCTGTCATTGCGAACACAGCTCCAGCACCCCAAAGGTCTAGTTCTCTGATGGCTTCTCTGATGGTTACCTCCCCTTGGGCTCTCTGATTTAGTTCCTGAATAAACACAGTAGAATATATTGAGCTGAACATATACCATATTAACAAAGGAACTTCAGAATAATGAATGAAAATGAACATTTTGATCTATAATACGTACATGTATCTGGAATAAATAAGGAAAAACATTAGCCGTAAATTCAGCATCAAATTGCAACAAGCCATTTGTTTTTTCTCATCTGGAGTAATAGCAAAATTACTCAATAAAATATACATATCTGGAGTTTCAAACTCATGCACAAGTTTACTGTAACATACTTTATATTAGCCCTACAAAAATTTCCCAGTCTTTAGTCTGAGATACATTTGCCATGCTTTATATTCACTGTTATTCATGTTTATTAAAATTCAAATTTTGAAATATAATAACTGTACAATAAGTGCTTTGCTTCTTACTACAGGACAATTTTGTACTATTAGAATAATACAAGTTTTAGGGACATTTCAAACTATTCATACACAGGATTTACACTAAAATGTCACTACCTTTTACAAAAATTACATTCTGTAATCATTCACAATGTTTAAAAAAATTCTTACTTTCAGTGCATCAGCGTTTCTGATAATCTCATCACTAGCATTCAGGACATGTCCGAAGTTGAGTTTTTCCAAAGTTGTCCCCCTTGGCATTTGTAAGAGTCTGAACAACTCTAACCAATGGTCCTGTGACAGAGGTTCACCTCTGACCCATTTCAGAACAGGAAGTACATTTTTGTACTTGTCGATATCCTTTTGTATCCTGACGGTCATCGTTGTTGTTTCTTCAGCTTTCAGTTTCTCATACCATCCACCCAAAAATTCTTCAAACATGTAGGTCTTGGTCCTGGAAATACATTTGTAAAATACATACAGGGATTACCACTTAAATAAAGTTGCACATGTTGTCATGCAAAGCATACTCTCGCTTGTACCAAATTTGAAAAAGGTCATCAAACTGGAAGTTGATATGGTAGAGAAACAAAAAATGCTAACAATACACAACATTCCAAATTTCAAATGTATCCCTTCAGGCAGAGTGAGGAATTTATTGACAAAAATTTCACCATTATGACCAATACAGTAAAAATTGGTAAGTCCTGTCACAAAGGAAGTTGATTTTGGAGAGCCCTTAAAATCGATTACAATGAACAAATGTTACACACATGCAAGGATTTGATAAACAGTGCAAAATTTCAGTCGTCAGAGTATGACTCCTGGGGCATAGACATACATGTAAAACACCCCTGAAACTGATCTGTACTAATGCTAATGCAAGTACATATCAAATATCAATGGGCTACCAGAGCGGTTGATGTTAAACAGATGCAAGAGAAAACTTTAACGATTGCGAAAACAGCCGCCATCAGAAACACCATGACTAAGTCTTGCCTTTTTTTACTTTCGTCAAGGCTAGAAAAATACAGAATGTGATGGATAGATCCCAATTAAAACAGACATACCTGAAAGAGATCCAGTCCTCCTTGGCCAGCTCCTGTAGACCATTATTGAAATCATCATACAGACCCCACATTGCTTCGTAAGCAGTCATGTCTTGTTTAAGTTCTTCTGCAATCTCAAAGTCAGGGATATCCATTCCAAAGTGAGAGCAGTCCTTCCTGGAAAAAGATAACATTGAAAATGTTCATATCCTTTCAAGGCGGAATAATTTATATACATGTACAATACACATTGCATATAAATAATGATTATAATTTGTAAATATCAATTTTTTATATGTAAATAATTTTATTGTTTTTAAAGTGCTTACAACAGGATGAAAATACATGCATTCATATTAAACAACAAATCTGCTTATTTCATCAACTTCTCTTGGAATTTTTTTATCTATTGAGACCATTATAAACTAGAGCTGTCGCCGAATGGCAACCAATTATGCCCTCGCTCATTGAACCCTGAATCAATATGGAAAGTTCAAATTTAAGTGTGTGTTGACACAATACAGGTGTTGACACAGTACAAGTATGGACACAATGATATGCCTCCCCTTTTTTCCAAAATATACAAAAGGGAAGTTCTGAGCTGGAAAATCAATGCTATGGGTGCTAGGCAATCTTCCTGTAAAGTTTCATCCATTATGAGGCACTTTGAATTTTCCCGCCTTTTTCCAGTTTCCATGGCAGTGATAGCCATTTTGAAAATTCTGAGACCCAAAATCATTTCTATGGGTGCTAGACATCCTTTTTACAAAGTTTCATCAAATTTGAGGCACTTTGAATTTTCCCGCCTTTTTTTCCCTTTCCATGGAAACTGCAGCCATTTTGAATATTCCAAAGATATGTGTGTGCACATCTACTTATTGTAAGTTAGATTCCTTTGAAGTATTTGGAAATCGTTTGCAAACGTTCGAAAAAAACATGCATAGTTGTGTTTTTCATTCTTACAGATGGACAGACGAACGAACAGAAGGGATGGACGGACAGACAAGGCTAAAACAAAACGCCCCCGACTTTTCGCCGCGGCGGCATAAAAACATTCCTTTACAGTCAGACTTCAATGGCTTGAGCACTCAAGAGACTGATAAAAACAGTTCAAACTAAAGGGGTGTTCAAGTTATCAAGGTCTAACTGTGTTTAAATTCAAACGAAGGGTCCAGAAAGAGGGTTCAAGACATCCATGATGTTCCAGTTATTGTAGTACAAGCCATTGATGTTCAACTGTATTCTCATTAGGTCTGTAAGTATCATCATGTGACTCATGAGAATCCACGATAAACAGGCAATTCAAAAACGTTTCCTGCCAAAAAATGACGTCTGAGTATTGTGACGTTAACAATTTTGTTTGAAACGTCATATATCTTTGTTTAAAATGTAACTTCCGGGTACAATTTTTATACGAGACTTACAGGCCCTATTGCACCTGCTGAAAATTAATTACTGGTGAGTGAACTTTAATTCTTATCAAATTTAGTGAATAATGTTGTAAATTTTAAAGAAAAATTTACCAAAAATGAGCAAAAAATTGATATATTTTTTTCCTCAGGGTGAAAAAATTTGGGGCAAGAGAGAATGAGAATCTAGGTTTTTTATTTTAGCCTTATTTCTCTCATTCTACTTAAAGACATATTAAGGGTCAAGCAAAAAATCTCTTTTCAATTGCTGAGCGTTTCCTTCATGACTTTGTTTATTTGACCTTTGGATTTTGGCTCCTGACAAACCTGGTTAGGGCTGTTCCAGAAATAATTGTATTGAGGTCGGAAGGCACTTTAATAAAAATTTGATGGGTTATGGGTATATTGGCTACTTGCTCTGTAGAAACATATAGAAAAAAAATTAAAATTTTATGCATGGTGGGGCCTTTTCAAATTAATAAATAACATAATTAAGGGGCAAGCAAAAAATCTCTTTCCAATGACTGAGTGTTTCCTTCACGACTTTGTCTTTGTGCCTTTTGGATTTTGGCTCCTGATAACCTGGTCAGGGCTGTTCCAGATATAATTGTTTGGGGGGGGGGAGGTCGGAAGGCACTTTAATAAAAATTTATGGGTCGTGGGTATATTGGCGACTGTAGAAACATACAGAAAAAAAAATTAAAATTTTATGCATGGTAGGGCCTTTTCAAAAGTGCCTACCGACCCCCCATACAATTAATTTTGGAATAGCCCTCAGTAATTTTGTTATTATCTTTTTTTCATGTACAGTCAAACTTTGATGACTTGAACACAGTTCAAGCTAGAGGGTGTTCTACCTATTGAGGTTGAACTGTGTTTATGGATGTAGTATGGTGAGGTTTTTGAAATTTGTACAAGTCATTCGGATTTCTCTGATTTTATCCAGTATTACTATGTGAAATATTTTGCCCCATTACACCGAATTTTCCAGTCATCAAAGGCTTCAGTACCTCATTTAAAGTCAGTTCGCAAGATTTTATTAGATTGTAGATATTCCTTCAATGTGAAACAAATCAATATTGTGTCCAAGCTATACTAAGGTAAAAGTCCAAGAGAGCCTTTCCCGCCATTTAATGTGAAATATCTTGAAAACAAGGCCCATAACCTATCAATATTTTTAGCCTTTTTTATTCCTTCAACAATGCTCTTTCCATTTAGGGTTTCAATTTAAAATCGTAGATTTATAAAATTTCACCTTACTACATCCTTAAGGTGGTACGGGTGTCTAAAATTCTGTCAGATAGAATTTTCTGATTTTTTCATGATTTACCCTTTGTTATTAAAATCATACAAAAAATAAAATAAAAATAAGGGGTCACCGGCCATATAAGAATGAAATATGAAATGTAAAAATCTGCTATTTTGGTTAAAATAATAGGGAAAATTAGTGAATTTCAACAAAAGTTTAAATTATTTTAGTTACATCAAATAGAATTTTTTTTAATTTGGTAAATTAATAGCTTATACATTGTCCTTCAATTTCCATGTAAAAAAATTGGGGGTCACCGAACTTATTTTTTAATAAATCGCAAAAAAACTCATTTTTTCCTATTATTTCTATACAAATTATCTCCCTTAATGGAACAGGAGTAAGCTGAAAGATTCAATATTTTGCGTGGTTACTTAATAAAAGTGGCATATTTCATCAAATTTAACGATTATAAGACATTGAAAATGGTTTCAGCAATGTTCCCATAGTGAATTCGATTTTAAGTCACATGCGCAAGAATGATGCACAATTTTAAACTCCCGTACTACCTTAAGACATTGAGGGTCCAGAAAAGGGTTCAGGACATCCATGGTTTTCGGGTTATTGCAATTCAAGTCATGGAAGTTTAACTGTATGTATCATTGAAGATGATTTTCTATCAGACTTAGCAAATGCCCCATTTCATGAAATCGAACTTGAAAATGACCCAAATCTATGCATCCAAAAGTGGTATGAAATATTCAATGAAATACTAAATAAACATGCCCCAATGGTTACTAAAAGAGTAAAACGGGATAAACAGCCTGAATGGTATAATGATGAAATTAAACACTCAAGAAATATGAGAGAGAAATTTCATAAACTAGGTATGTGGCCTGAATATAAATATTGGCGTAACAGAACCCAATATATCATTGATAAATCTAAGAAGAATTACTATTCAGACATGGTCAAAAATTCAAAAGCATCTAAAGATTTGTGGAAATGTATTCACAGTCTGAACCCATCTTGTCAAGAAAACCCATATGAACTTGTAACAGAAAATGGGAATAAATCAACAAACATGAAAGAAGTCTGTGACACCTTTAATAATTTTTTCACATCAGTTGTTGAAAATCTTAGGGAAAAAAATTCTACTACCAATAATGAACACTTTAAACTTAAACAGTACATTGAAAACAAATTCTCCAATAAGGAAAAATCAAAGTTTTCAATACCCCCAGTCACGATAAATGAACTTTTTGGTGAATTAATGAAGCTTAATGTTAATAAATCTACTGGTCCTGATAATATTGGTCCAAAAATTTTAAAACTGAGTGCACCATACATTGTAGCTCCTCTAACATATAT
>MJUU01015975.1:0-10233 GCA_002080025.1 Modiolus philippinarum | reverse complement strand
CAATAGGGTCCAATGTTAAAACTATGTTCCCCGCTGGCGGCCATCTTGGATTAGGTACGGACCTGCCGGATACCTTTTTTGGAAGGGACCACCTAAAGACCATTGTGACTAAGTTTGGTGACAATTGGACTGGTAGTTTCTGACAAGAAGATCTTTTAATGTGTTTTCCCATAGGGTCCAATGTTAAAACTATGTTCCCCGCTGGCGGCCATCTTGGATAAGGTACGGACCTGCCAGATACCTTTTTTGGAAGGGACCATATAAGGACCATAGTTTGGTTATAATTGGACTGGTAGTTTCTGACAAGAAGATCTTTGAATGTCTTTTCCATAGGGTCAAATGTTAAAACTATGTTCCCCGCTGGCGGCCATCTTGGATGAGGTACGGACCTGTCGGATACCTTTTTTGGAAGGGACCATCTAAGGACTATTGTGACCAAGTTTGGTCCCAATTGGCCCAGTCGTTTCAGAGGAGAAGATCTTTGAATGAAAAGTTCACGACGGACGGACGACGAACGCCGGATGACGGATGCCGGACGCCAAGTGATGGCAAAAGCTCACCCTGGCATAGCCAGGTGAGCTAAAAAGCAGACCATATTTCAGATGAATCCCTTCAGGCAGAGGGGAAAATTTTGCCACAAAAAATTATCTACTATGACCAATAATTTGAAAGTCCTGTGAAACAGGAAGTTGAGATCAGAGAGCAGTAAATATAGAAAGCAACCACAGCCTGCTAAGCTCACTTTGTTGACATGTTAAACATGTCAGTAAACCGGAATTGTTTTCAATAGATTCATTCATAAACAATGAAAGGGTATGGAGTAAATGTACATGAGACAAAGTCTCTACAAATACATGGTAGAAACAAAAAAACAATGCTTTTATTGTTGTTCTTCATCTTGCAGTCACCATGAGGCCTTCAACAATGAGCTTTGCTCATACTTCATAGTAAGTTCAAGATGGCCCCTACCACTTGTTTATCTAAAAGGTAGGCCACAGACAGCATCCGATTCATGCATTGTTGTGGTCATCCAAAAAGTATCATACATACCAATTTGGTTGATGTATGAACATGCCAGTCACTCATGCATAAAATGAAGGTCACATACAGCATCAGAAGCATGCATTGCAGCTGTCATCCCTAGGTGAATTTTGTTAAGAAAGAAATATATGATAGAATTACACAGACTAAAAGAGTTCCTTATGGCACCCTTTTGGTTAACAGAACAAGAGTTGTCAGAAGACAACATAGCTCGCCGGGGATAAGAGTGACCTCAATACACAATGTATTTGAAATAATACATTATTGTAATTGAAATGTCTTAAAAAATTTTAAATGATATAAGGAAGTCACATGCCAAGTAGGAACGCCCTTCCACTAAAAGAATAAGTTCTATAAACAGGGTTAAAGTTGTTTTTTTTAAATTGCAATAAGGCAATGTCAAGGTCAAAATGTCTACAAGTATGGTACTGCCAGAAAGCTCTCTTCATAGGGAAGTCACATACCAAATATAAACACCCTATCACTAAACAACTCTTATCTAGAAGCAAGGTTAAAGTTTTTTTAAAAATTGCCCTCAGGGCATGTCAAGGTCAAAATGTCTAATAATATATGGTGCCACAAGAATGCTATCATCATAACAGAGTCACATACCTAATCTGAACATCCTACCACTAAGTGTCTACCTTCTAGAAGCAAAGTTAAAGTTTTTTAAAAAAATTGCCCTCAGGGCAATGTCAAGGTCATAATGTCTACAAATATGGTACCACTAGAAAGCTCTCATCATAAGGAAGTTACATACCAAATATGAACACCCTACCACTAAAAGCCTGCCTTCTAGAGGCAAGGTTAAAGTTTTTTTTAAAATTGCCGTCAGGGCAAGGTCAAGGTCAAAATGTCTACAAATATGGTACCACTAGAAAGCTCTCATCATAGGGAAATTACATACCAAATACGAATATCCTACCACTAAAAGCCTACCTTCTAGAGGTAAGGTTAGAGTTTTTAAAAAAATTGCCCTCAGGGCAAGGTCAAGGTCAAAAGGTCTACAAATATGGTACCACTATAAAGCTCTCATCATAAGGAAGTTACAGACCAAATATGAACACCCTATCACTAAAAGCCTACCTTCTAGAGGCAAGGTTAAAGTTTTTTAAAAATTGCCCTAAGGGCAAGGTCAAGGTCAAAATGTCTACAAGTATGGTACCACAAGAAAGCTCTCATCACAAGGAAGTCACATACCAAATATCAACATCTTAGCACTTAAGGTCTCCATTCCACAAGCAAGGTTAAAGTTTTTGCTGATGACGCCGACGACGCCGACACCGGGGGTATGACAATAGCTCTCCGGACATTCGTCCCAGCGAGCTAAAAAACATAGACATTATATAAGGGGTTTAAAAGAGAACTCTTGCCATAAATTTCAAGTTTGATGCAGGAATATTGCAAAAAGAAACTGCCATGAAAACTGGGGAGACTTATAGAGCTGTCACAGGATGACAGCCAGTTATACCCCTGCTCATAGAACCCTGATTAAGTACTGTAAGTGAAAATTTAAGTGTGTTTTTCTTTTTTTTCGGAAAATATTCAAAGTTGAATTATCTCCCCTTCAAAATTTCAAGCAGCAACCATATTACTTCATGCATATCTTCAGGTTTTATACAACAACTGAGTATTAAACATTTCATGAAAATCAAAGCAGCTACTTAAGTGCACATGTGCTGACAAGGTTTGTCCCAACTTCTTTCCAAATATTCAAAGACAATTTATCTCGCTTTCAAAATTTTGAGCAGTAACATATCATATGCACATCTTCAGGTGGTATACAGTCCAATTTCGATGGCTCGAAACCCAAGGGACCAATGAAAACAGTTTGAGCTACAGGTGTGTTTGAACCATCCAGGTCGAACTATGTTTAAACTTGAACAAAGAACCAGAAAAGGGTTCAAGTCATCAATGGCGTTCGATTCATCATAGTTCAACTGTATTACAATTGTGAAATATTTCATCAAAATTCACACAGCTGTTTAGGAGGACAGTACTGACAAGGTTCTCCCTTGTTTTTTCAAGAAAATATTCAAAGCTGAATTATCTTCCCTTCAAAATTTCAAACAGCAACCATTTTACATCTTCAGGAGGTATATACTACAATTGTGTAACATTTCATCAAAATCAAAGTAGGCATTTAAGAACACATGTACTGACAAGATTCATTCCCTTTTTTTCCAGAAAATATTCAATGACGAATTATCATCCATTCAAAATTTAATTCATCAACCATATTATTTCATGCACATCTTCAGGCGGTACACTATAACTCTGTAACATTTCATTAAATCTAAGTAGCCAGTTGGGATGACGGACGGATGTTCAGAGTGATTCCTACCCCCAAAACTTTGTTTGCAGATCGAGGAATAAAAGCAGATTTTAAGTAACTAGCCCAGGATTCCAGGAGATATAAGTCTTTCAAAATTTCAATAAAGACCTGATTTCAGGATTTCCTTTATTTTTGTCTGGGATGTGAGAAACAGTGCCTCCATCGAGACTCTCTTCAATATTCCATGCCTAAACACCACAATGGCTGAATCTGAACAACTATTCAATATATTAAAGTGATAATTTTGGTGATCAATAGGTCAAAGGAACTCGACTGTCTATGAATGGGTACTGGGTAGTACTTATGAAGGTGATTAATTAGACGAATCATTATTGGGATAAACTGCAATTAATGAGAAATGGACTTGAACACAAAATTTAACGAAAGTCACTAAAGCATAAAATGTAGGTCATGGTCACTCCATTGTTACTGAATCTTGTAGTACTAATCAAGAGGGACACAATGATATAATATCTTTAAGATATTACAACATGTTAACAAGATATGGACCTATGCACAAAACTTAACATTGTAACATACAAACAGACAGACAGATGCATGGATAAAGGTAAAACTATATGTTTCTTCCATATTTGTGGGCATGGCCTAAAACCACAAATGAATCAACAAACCAAACAAGAGCTGTCGCCGAATGGCAGCCAGTTATACCCCCGCTTATTGAACCCTGAATCAATATGGTAAGTGCAAAATTAAGTGTGTGTGGACACAATAGAGGTGTTGACACAATACAAGTGTGGATACAATACAAGCATAAACAAAGTTGCAGAAAAAATCAAGATGCAAACAAGCCTGTACAAAAACCACATTTTCGGTAAACAGGAAGTGACGATTCGATATGACCAAAAACAGGAGGCGCAGTTTAGGACCCCATACTGAAGCACCATACCAAATATCAAGTGGCTGTCATGCGTTGTTGCTGTCAGAGAAAAATGTGATGGAAAAGTCACAATTTTGAACTAGAGGCTCAAAGACTGAGCCTGTATCGCTCACCTGACAATGCTTCTATGCTATGCAAGACCAAAAATATGTTTATTACCAATGGGTCTAATATTTAGCTATGTTCTCCTTTAGCAACTGTGTTTTTGTCTGATCCTATTGAAATGAGTAATTTTTGCAATATTTAGTTAAATTTGCTGGAATAGTTTCAGTGAAGATGATGAAAAGGATGGCTTTCTCATACCAGGCTCCGATGTTAAACTATGTTCTGCAGTGGAGGCCATGTTTTTTTGCCATATTGAAATGAAATGAGCAATCTTTGTAAAGGATATTTGGTACATCATTCCTGTTAAGTTTGGTTGAATTTGTTACAGTGGTTTCAGAGGAGAAGATGAAAATGTGATTTTTCCCATAGGGTCTGATGTTAAATCTAAGTTCCTTACAGACAGCAATGTTTTTATCAGATTGGAAGAAAATGAGCAATCTTTGTAATGGACCTTTAGTACATCATTTCTGTAAAGTTTGGTTGACTTTACTTCAGCGGTTTCAGAGGAGATAATAAAAATGTGATTTTACATATGGTGCAATGTTAAAACTATGTTCCGCGGCGGTGGCCATGTTTTTTATGGGATCCGAACCAAATGAGCAATCTTTGTCAAGGACCTTAAGTACATCATTCCTGTAAAATTTTGTTGAATTTGCTTCAGTGGTTTCAGAGCAGAAGATGAAAATGTGATTTTTCCCATAGGGTCCAATGTTAAACCTGGCGGCCATGTTTTTTATCGGATCGGTACGAAATGAGCAATCTTTGTATAGGACCTTTAGTCCATCATTCCTGTAAAGTTTGGTTGAATTTGCATCAGTGGTTTCAGAGGAGTAGATGAAAATGTGATTTTCCCATAGGGTCCAATGTTAAAAGATGTTCCGCGCTGGCGTCCATGTTTTTTATCGGATCAGAACGAAATGAGCAATCTTTGTTAAGGACCTTTAGTACGTCATTCCTGTAAAGTTTGGTTGAATTTGCTTCAGTGGTTTTAGAGGAGAAGATGAAAATGTGAAAAGTTAACAGACGACGGACGGACGATGGATGCCAAGTGATGGAAAAGCTCACACTGACCCTTCGGGTCAGGTGAGCTAAAAAGCGAGTAAAAAAGGCACAAATTCGGTAAACAGGAAGTAGTAATTCAATATGGCCAAAAAGGGGAGGTCATACTGAAGCACTATACTAAATATCAAGTGGCTGCCATGTGTGGTTGCTGAGAAAAAATTATGCGACATAAAAGTCACAATTTTGAAAATGAAAGTAAAAAGGCACAAAGTCGGTAAACAGGAAGTGGTAATTCAATATGGCCGAAAAGGGGAGGTGCAGTATAGGACCCCATACTGAAGCACCATACCAAAATATCAAGTGGCTGTCAAGCTGGGTTGCTGAGAATATTGCGACAAAAAATTCACAATTTTGAAAAAGCGAGTAATAAACGCACAAAGTTGGTAAACAGGAAGTAGTGATTCAATATGGCCGAAATGGGGAGGCGCAGTATGGGACCCCATACTGAAGCACCATACCAAATATCAAGTAGCTGTCATGCGTGGTTGCTGAGAAAAATGTGACGAAAAAGTCACAATTTTGAAAATAAACTAGAGGCTCAGAGACTGAGCCTATATCGCTCACCTGACAAAATGCTTCTATGCCATGCATGACCAAAAAAAGATGTATTTTACCAATGAGGTCTAATGTCAAGCTATGTTCTCCATTGGCACAAGTGTTTTTTTTTCTGATCATATTGAAATGAGTAATCTTTGCAAAGGACTTTTAATACATCATTCCAATACAGTTTAGTTAAATTTGTTTAGTTTCAGAGATGGTAATGAAAAGTATGGTTTTCACATACCGGGCTACGACTGCACTGGAGGCCATGTTTTTGTCGGATCAAAATGAAATGAGAAAATTTTGTAAAGTACCTTCCATACATCATTCCTGTACAATTTGGTTGAAATTGCTTCAGCCCTTTCAGAGGAGAACATGAAAATGTGATTTTCCAATAGATTCCAATATTAAACCGAAGTTCTGTGCTGGCTGCCATGTTTTTTTATATCTGAATGTAATGAGCAATCTTTGTTAAGGACGTTTAGTACATAATTCCTCTTAAGTTTGGTTGAATTTGTTTCAGTGATTTCAGAGGAGATGATGAAAATGTGATTTTTCGCATAGGGTTCAATGTTAAACCTAAGTTCCACACTGGCAGTCATTTTTTTTTTGTCGGATCAGAACAAAATATGCAATCTTTGGAAAGAACCTTTAGTAAATCATTCTTGAAAAGTTTGGTTGAATTCAATGCTACAGTGGTTTCAGAAGAGAAGATTAAAATATGATTTTCCCCATAGGGTCCAATGTTAAACTATGTCCCATGCTGGCCACCATATTTTTTCAATTTTTGTTAAGGACCTTTAGTACATCATTCCTGTAAAGTTTGGTTCAATTTGCTCCAGTGGTTTCAGAGGAGAAGATTAAAATGTGATTTTCCCTTATGGTCCAATGTTAAACCATGTTCCATGCTGGCGGCCATGTTTTGTGGTGGATTGAAAGGAAATGAGCAATCTTTGTTAATGACCTTTAGAACATAATTCCTGTAAAGTTTGGTTGAATTTGCCTCAGCAGTTTCAGAGTAAAAGATGAAAATGTGATTTTCCCATAGGGTCCAATGATGCCTAAGTTCCGTGCTGGCAGCCATGTTTTTCGTCGGATCAGAATGATATGAGCAATCTTTGTTAAGGACCTTTAATACATCATTCCTGTAAAGTTTGGTTGAATTTGCTTCAGCTGTTTCAGAGCAGAAGATGAAAATGTGATTTTTCCCATAGGGTCAAATGTTAAACATAAGTTCCCCGCTGGTGGCAGTGTTTTTTATCGCATTGAAAAGAAATGAGCTATCTTTGTACAGGACCTTCCATAAATCATTCCTTTAAAGTTTGGTTGAATTTGCTTCTGCTGTTTCAGAGCAGAAGATGATAAAGGGCTATGCCGAGCGCAGCATGATACGACCGCAGCATGTCGACCACTGAAATTTCAACAAAAGTAGTTTAAAGTGAATGTGGACACAGTAAAGAGCTTGACACAATAATTAGAAGGACACAAAAAGAAGCTTGACACAGATATTAGCAAGAAACAAAATAGGGAAAAATTCAACCCTTTTGATCACTTACTGATGAAAAAAACGTAAGAGCCATGCAAAATATGTACTATCAATTAAAACTTTACATCCATAGAAATTCAAAGAAAAAAATTCCATCGAAATCTGATGAAAAATAAAGATATGACATATTTAGAAAAATTGCAATTTCGGCCCCTTTGACACCATGTTGCTCGGAAACGGTAAGAGCCACGCCAAATCTGTTGCATATCTCTGAAAGCTAAGATCAAGAGGAATCCAAAGAAAAAAATCCCATTGAAATCCGATGAAAAATAAAGATATGACATATTTAGAAAAATTGCAATTTTGGCCCCTTTGACAACTTGTAGCTCGGAAACGGTAAGAGCTACACAAAATCCGTTAACATGCTGCTGAAAGCTTAGATCAAGAAGAATCCAAAGAAAAAAATCCCATTGAAATCCGATGAAAAATAAAGATTTGACATATTTAGATAAATTGCATTTTTGGTCCTTTTGACCCCTTGTAGCTTGGAAACGGTAAGACCTACACAAAATCCGTTGGCATACATCTGAAGGCTTAGATCAAGAGGAATCCAAAGAAAAAAATCCCATCGAAATCCGATGAAAAATAAAAATTTGACATATTTAGAAAAATTGCAATGCTGGCACCTTTGACCCCTCGTAGCTTGGAAACGGTAAGAACAACGCCAAATCCGTTGACATATAACTGAAAGCCTAGATCAAGAGGAATCCAAAGAAAAAAATCCCATCGAAATCCGATGAAAAATAAAAATTCTACATAATCTGCAAATTCACAATTTTGGCCCCGTTCGGCCCCTCATAGCTGGGAAAGGAAATAAGTTATTATAAATCTAATAGCTGAGCGCCATATTGATTTTTCACAAGGAATCCATTAAAAAAACTGCATCAAAATCGGACTTAAAATAAAAAATTTATTTTTTTGGAGATTTGCCCCTGTTGGGCCCATTTATCTCGTGAGCGGTACATGCTACGTGAAATCCGTTGGCATACTACAGATAGGAAATTTCCTCAGGAGCACACTGAAAGAAACCCCATCAAAATCCGATTAATAATAAAAGATTCTACAGACAAATATGTGAAAACACCCAATTTAACCCTTTTTGGGCCCTTTTTTAAAAACGGGTGGGGCCACAATGACCAAAATTTAACCAAGCCTTCCTTTTGTACCAAAGAACATTATGTTAAACTTTCATAAGTATTGATCTACTGGAACTAAAGTTATTGACCAAAAACTAAAGTGTCTACAGAGGACGACGACGATGACAGCGCCATACCATTATACGACCGCAAAAATTTTTGCGGTCGTATAAAAATGTGATTTTCCCATAGGGTCCAATGTAAATCCTTGTTCTGTGCTGGCGGCCATGTTTTTGTCCTATCGGAAGGAAATGAGCAATCTTTGTTAAGGCCGCAGTGCGCGGTCCCGGCTTATGAATAGGCCCGCAGCATCCTCTGAGCTTGGAGTTACAGTATGAGTCTTCCTAACAGAGGATCCCGAGGGAACCCAGGGATATAGAAATAGGACCTACTATCTCGGGCTTGCGGGGTGTGACCCCTCCTAAACGGAGACTGACCCCGAGGGTCCTGGGATAACGAAATAGGACCCATTCCGTGGTTGTGCGGGATTAATAAATACACAACCAATCTTTCGGATGGGATGTAAACTCAGGTCCACGTGTTGGAAGAAATGCCACGCTTCCTGCACGTTAAAAAACCCTTGTAGCAAGCTCTTTTTTGGGTGGTCCGTAGGTGATCGGCTACAAGGCTAAATTCCCCGCCCTTGACGATTTCACCCTACTTTTCCAGTGGCAGTCAGAATTTCCCATCCATGGCCCTTTCCATACCCCAAAGTGATTATTTATTAACAAACTTGTTCTCGTCTTGATATAGCTGAAATATTGCTGAGTAGACGTTAAACAATATTCAATCAATCAATCAATCAATCTTTGTTAAGGAACATCATTCCTGTAAAGTTTGGTTGAATTTGCTTCAGTGGTTTCAAAGCAGAAGATGAAAATGTGATTTTTCCCATAGGGTCCAATGTTAAACCTAAGTTCTGCGCTGGCAGCCATGTTTTTTATCGGATCGGAATGAAATCAGCAATCTTTGTAAAGGACCTTTAGTACAACATTCCTGTAAAGTTTGGTTGAATTTGCTTCAGTGGTTTCAGAGGAGAAGATGATTATGTGAAAAGTTAACGGACGACAGATGCCGGACGCCAAGTGATGGGAATAGCTCACACTGACCCTTTGGGTCAGGTGAGCTAATAAAAAGGCACAAAGTCGGTAAACAGGAAGTGATAATTCCATATGGCCAAAAAGGGGAGGTGCAGTATAGGACCCTATACTGAAGCACCATATCAAATCAATTGGCCGTCATGCATGGTTGCTGAGAAAAATGCGACCAAAAAGTCACAATTTTGAATAAAGGGCTACGCCAAGCACAGCATGATATGACCGCAGCATGTGGACCACTGAAATTTGGACAAGTGTAAACTAAAATTAATGTGGACACAGTAATTTGGTGGACACAATAAGGAACTTGTCACAGAAATTAACTGGACACAAACTAGTGAAAATAACAAGAGTGGACCCTAATAGATGTCTCGCCCATCCCTGCTTGTCGCTAAAACAGTCATGCACTACTCAAGAGCAACCTATAAGCCAAATATTATTACCATTCCACTTACAGTAATTAAGAAACTATT
>MJUU01015973.1:41309-92774 GCA_002080025.1 Modiolus philippinarum | reverse complement strand
GGTTACATGCATGGGGAATCAAGGTTACAATGGTTACATGCATGGGGAATCAAGGTTACAATGGTTACATGCATGGGGAATCAAGGTTACAATGGTTACATGCATGGGGAATCGAGGTTACAAGGGTTACATGCATGGGGAAGCAAGGTTACAATGATTACACATATGGGGAGGCGAGGTTACAAGGGTTACACATATGGGAATCGTGGTTACAAGGGTTACACATATAGGGCACACAGGTTACAAGGCCGGGTTACATGCATGGAGAGTACAGGTTACAATGGTTACATGCACGGGGAAGTTAGGTTACAAGGGTTACACATATGGGAATCAAGGTCACAATGGTTACGTGCATGGGGAATCAAGGTTTCAAGGGTTACACATATGGTGAATCAAGGTTACAAGGGTTACACATATGGGAATCAAGGTCACAATGGTTACATGCATGGGAAATCGAGGTTACAAGGGTTACACATATGGGGAATCGAGGTTACAAGGGACTTGAAGGGTTACATGCATGGGGAATCCAGGTTACAAGAGTTACATGCATGGGAATCGAGGTTACAAGGGTTACACATATGGGGAATCAAAGTTACAAGGGTTACACATATGGGGAATCGAGGTTACAAGGGTTACACATATGGGGAATCAAGGTTACAAGGGTTACACCTATGGGCAATCGAGGTAACAAGAGTTACATGCATGGAGATTTCAGGTTACAATGGATACATGCATGGGGAATAAAGGTTACAAGCGTTACACATATGGGGAATCGAGGTTACAAGGGTTACATGCATGGAGAATCGAGGTTACAAGGGTTACATGCATGGGAATCGAGGTTACAAAGGTTACACATATGGGGAATCAAGGTTAAAGGGGTTACACATATGGGGAATCGAGGTTACAAGGGTTACACATATAGAAATCGAGGTTACAAGGGTTACACATATGGGGAATCAAGGTTACAAGGGTTACATGCATGGATATTACAGGTTACAAGGGTTACATGTATGGGGAATCGAGGTTTCAAGGGTTACATGCATGGGGAATCAAGATTACAAGGGTTACATGCATGGGGAAGCGAGGTTACAAGGGTTACACATATGGGAATCCAGGTGACAAGGGTTACATATATTGGAAAAAAATCAAATCTGTCAATATATAAAACTGGTCTATTTAAAGAATTTAATTTTAATTTATCTAAAACTTCAATAAAATTTTTTATACTCCAAAAGTAAATTACACCAGAGTTTTGATAAGTTTTTTCACAGTATTTTATAACTAACTCCTTTATAATATATGGGTAAATGCACTGGTTAAATGGATGGATAAATTAGTGGTAGAACAGTTTTTGTGAAGCTTAATAGGAACCCAATACATAGTTGGCAAAGTGTTATCTTTAGGTTAAAATTAGTACCAATTTCGTTTGTTGGAAATCAATATAGTATTTCTTTCAAATACTTGCAATGCTGTTTGGGGCTTTATTGACGGGTATAAACACATTTTTTTTTACCAAGATCTTCATACTACACCAGTTGTTTTAGCGTAGATATTTGAATGTCTTTTTTCGATTTTCGAAAGGGTACAATCTTAAACGATTTTCCCATCTTGGATAATGAGCAAACCTGAAAACATTGTTTTACAGGGGACACCCCATGGACTTAATTGTGGCCAAATTAAAAGGGTGACCACCCAAAGACTTTTGTAGCCATTTGGGCTAGTAGTTTCAGAAGAGAAGATCTTTGAATGAAAAGTAAACGACTGACTGACTTCTGACGCCAGAAGCTCATCCTGGCTAAAGCCAGATGAGCTAATTAAAACTATCAAGTAAAGGATGATTAATTTGATCCTGTAGAAGTTTGTTTAGAGTCTGACTTACAATTATGTAGAAGTTGCTTTTTTTTGCTAGCTGAACTCCAAAACAGCAACATCATAGGTTATCAAGCTTTAAAAATAACAGGTGTACAGCTTCACATGGTTGAATATGAATAAAATCTATAGAGATTATGTGATTATCCCTGTACAAATTTGGTAATTTTAATTTCAAAAATCTAAATGGCACCAGGGTGCACAAGCCGAGTTGCAACTTCAAATACTATGTGACCAAGTTAATGTGAAGACCTGAATATTTCTAAAATTGTCTATTTATTTTCTTTCCTACCTAATATCCAAATTTCTAAGAATTCAAGGTCTATTTTCTAGTTTCATGTCTTGACATTTCAATATATAAATTTGTTTTCGGTCACTGTGACCTTGACTGACCTACTTTCTCCAAAATCAATAGGATTCCTCTCCTCCTAATATCCAACAACATATCCCAGTTTCATTCCAATAGGATGTAAACTTTTTGAGTTATCATCCGGAAACCAAATTTTTCTCAAATTTTCAGTCTATTTTCGGTCAGTGTGACCTTGACCTTTGACCTACCTTCTCCAAAATCAATAGGGTTCCTCCCCTCTTAGTATCCAACAACTTATCCCAGTTTCATTTCAATAGGATGTAAACTTTTTGGGTTATCATCCGGAAACCAAATTTTTCACAAATTTTCAGTCTATTTTCGGTCAGTGTGACCTTGATCTTTGATCTACTTTCTCTAAAATCAATAGGGTTCCTCCCCTCCTGATATCCAACAACATATCTAAGTTTCATTTCAATTGGAAGTTAACTTTTTGAGTTATCATCCGGAAACCAATGTTTGACGCCCGAGCACGCACGCACGCACGTCCGCCCGCCCGCAACACCAAACCAATAGCCGAGTTCAACTTCGTTGCAACTCGGCTAAAAATTGACAATCCTTATACCGGGTGCACAGATTAATATTTTGGTACTCAGCATTCTGACAAAATCTGAAAAAAAGCATGCAAATGTGGTGTCTTCAGTATTCATGATCAATGCCTTTATATAGCTATGGAATCTTATGTAGTTCTTTGTGTCTTCATTCTCCAGCTCTGTCACTTTCCATACGGCAGCTGCACTTTTATTCTATTTAATCTTATTAATCTTATTCATTACACATAACTGGCCATATTGATATAATTTTTGAAGAGAAAAAAGGCTTATCATGTAATTTTGAAACCCCAAGAATCTCTATTTTCCTGTTGAAATAACATTTTATTGGACCCACTCTGCCTGGAGGCTCTGTATAAAAGTTGGACATTTAATAGCATATAATATTATTTATAAATAAATGCTGAGCAATTTCACATTGGTGGTAATAAAACACTGGCTAATGATCAGTTTTATGACCCTCTTCTCAACAGGTGGTCAATTGAAAAAAAAGGAAATGGGGTAAATGTCAAGGAGACAACATCCCATATCCAGGTTAAAACTACCCAAAACAAAACATGTTGTCATGTTGATTTCCAGGTAGATGTACCTGTTTAAAAAAATCACCTGTGATCTGTATTTCTATCTTTCATAATTTTTTTTAATATAATGCATTCATTTTAGGCCACATCAAATTAATTAATAGATTCTCATCCCCTACCGCCCCATTTTTTCTTAGCCCAATTATTATTTTATTTTCGATTATTCAGAAATTTTCTTTAAATTCCTATCAATTTTAGTGAAAATCAGTAAAAAAAAATAAATAATATAAAACCCTCCCACCCACCCCAGATTTGATGTTACAGGTGGATGAGAATCTACAAATTAACTTGATAGGGCCTTATAAAAAAAAGAATACATTTAAAATTATAATTTATATTTCAATATTTTTTTGTTTTGTACTAGAAAAGAATTTTGGTATATGCTGGTATGTACAACTGAAATAAGTTTTGTTCACAATCAGAGGGTAATAATTTTTGTTTAATTAATTCTTATTAATCATGGCAAATATATATTTTCCTATATGAAAAAAAAATTATATTTGCTATTGATGCCTTGTGTATTATTGAACAAAACAGTTGAACAAATAACATAAGCTGCCATATTTTGCCCATTTGATTTGTTCTTTTAAGGTTTGAAATCATTATAAATTTGATTAAAAGGCTCCAATCTCTACTGAATCCTCCTGACACAAAAATTGGTCTTGGAAAAAGTATAGGAATGTTCAACATGTTATAGGAAAGGTTACAGCATATTTAGTTAGTCTTAGAACATTTATCATGTTTTTGCTTGTTTTTTCCCTGTCAATTGACGTGTCTACTGAAAAATTGAGGGCGGCCCAGACCTTTTTTCGGGATGCCGGGATAAACAGTTTTTAAGCTAAGGAATTTGGGAGTTCTATAATTTAAGCCTTGGATTTTGGGAAACCTTTGTAGTTCGGGATTTCAGGATTTAGTAAAAATAGAGATGATATTCCGGGATGAGACCTCCCCCTGCAGCCCCCTTATCATTATTTTACAAAAATGTGATATTATATTGCATATATTCATCTAAGTAAACTGACTGTTTTTGACTGAATGGAATTTGAAGAGGTATAGTTCACAATGTTTTTGTGAACAATTGAAGGGAAGATAACAGGAAACCTATGAGGAAGACCTATAATTTCTTATGTTGCCCCAGTGTATTACTGTATATGTAGAGTCCAGTAAAATTGCATAAGCTATTTGTTTTGGTCTTTTCAAGGTATAGACAGGAAACTTTCAAAACTATAGGTCTTTTTGACTTTCTGTTACCGAGCGCAGCGTGATTCGACCACAGCATGTGGACCACTGAAATTTGAACAAGTGTAAATTAAAATGAATGTGGACACAGTAATTTTCTGGACACAATAAGGATATTGTCACATTAATTACCTGGACACAAAGTTATGAAAAAAATAAAAGATTTTACATATTTTTAAAAGTTGCAATTTGGGTCCCTTTGACCCCTTATAGCTCGGAACAAGTAAGAGGTATGTCAAATCCATTGGCATACTACTGAAAGCTTAGAACTAGAGGAATTCAAAGAAAAAAAATACCATTGAAATCTGATGAAAAATAAACATTTCAGGTGATCATGATGTTTGTCATTTGGCCCCGTTTGGCCTCTCATAGATCGGACAGGAAACAAGTTATCAAAAAATCTGAAGGTGCAGTGCTTTTTTATTTTTCAAATGGAATCCATTGCAAAAAACTGCACCAAAATCAGACTAAAAATTTGAAAAATAATTTTTTTGAAATTCGCCCCTTTTGGGTCCCCTTTATCTCATGCGATGTGAAATTCGTCGACATACTTCAGATTGGAAATTTTTTAAGGAAAATTCTGAAAGAAACCTCCTCAAAATCTAATAAAAAATAAAGATTCTACAGCCACACATGTGAAAACATCCAATTCAACCCTTTTTGGTCCCTTTTTTAAAAACGGATGGGCCACAATGACCAAAACTAATCAAAGCCTTCCCTTTGTGCCAAGGGCCATTGTATTAAAATTTCTTAAGGATTGATCAACCGGGACTAAAGAAGTTATTGACCAAAAACAAAAGCCAGACGACAACGACGATGACGTCGACAGCACCATACCATTATACGACCGCAAAAATTTTTGCGGTCGTATAAAAACTGATTTTTTAAACTGATTATTCTGTGATTCTTATATACATGATCCTACATGTATATTGCTTAAATTTTTTTACACTTATAAGATATCTTGTATCTTTAATAAATAACAAAATACCGATGTTACCGTTAATTTAGTTTCTGCATATGCGCATTTCGACAACTTATGTCTCTTCAGTGCAGATCCAATCAAAAACATTTGGAAGTCCATAAACTGAAATACTTTTATAGCTTTTATATAAGATAACTTTTAAATTTCATAACATATGTTATAGAGTTTATTAGATGTCTCGTAATTTACAATATAACTTAGAATCTTTAGGAGATATTTTATAAAATGAGATATCATATACATTTTTTCTTTAAAGAGGAATAACATGAAACAGTGTGCCATAGTCATGAAGTGCAATTTATTTTTAAAAAAAGTATCTGAGATTTAGAGCAAAAGAATAAAGACTAGCTGGAATATCACTCTGATTGGTTTTTCTTATTACACAGACATTGTGTAAGCATAAATTCATTCCTGGTACATTGTATATATCTTCTGTTTTATTCCCTTTCGTATTTTGGTTGTTTATTAAATGCCCTAGGGTAGTTATGTATTTCAGAATTAATGTTTGTGGAGGAAAAAGACACTGTTACAGGTGCCTTTGAATTATGTAAATTCTATAAATTTCATGATTAAAAATTTGCAGATACGTTAAGAGACTTTGGAGAAAAGTTGTTATACTTTGTGAACTTGATACTGACCATTAAATACTTGAGTTGTCAAGTATGATTTTCACTGTAACAAGATTTTCACATTTACCTATTATTGCCCTTGAATCAGGTAAAATTTGCAAATTTTTATGTTATCTAGATGAAAATTCTAGTTTGCTGTGAAGTAAAGTTCTAATATTTTGTGTTCATGTTAATGGCCATAAACTTTTAGAAAATGTCAAAATCGATCTTATTTTTTTTTTCTCTACACTAAGGCCATAACAAAATATTTCCTAGATCTATTCTCATCCATTTTTTTCTCAAACTTTGGGGCGGGCGGGCACATTTTACTTATTTTTATTTTTTTTTTACTTATTTTTATATTTTATATTTTTAATCAAATTTTGTGACAAATGCTGTCATTTTAAAATAAATTTACCCAAAATCAATATAAATTTTGGAGAGGGTTAAAAAAACAGGGCAGGGGGATTTNATGGCCTAATGAAAAAACTTTCTTTTTCAAGCAAAAAAAAAAAAAAAAAAAAAAAAAAAAAAAATCCAGGTTCCTGTGATAACTAGAATTGACAAATGGTTGGAGTATCTTTTGTGATGATCAGATCATCTTTTTATACCACCACTTTAGCGGGAAGGTATTTAGTGATCATCCATCCATCCGTTCGTTTGTCCGTTGGTTTGTTCGTTCCTTCGTTAGTTATAGGGGTACACATTTTGTTGCAACAACTCCTAAATCACTTGATGCAATTCAATGATACTTTCACGGAATGTTCAGTGCGTATTGCCAATGTGCACCAGCTAATTTAAAATTTGATACAACTTGATTTTTTTGTTGTTGATATTTTACTTCTGGTATCAAATGGGTCACATTTTTTTATTCTTTATAAATGTTGTGTACAAGTTGTGATTTTGTACAAGTTACAACTTGTACAGAAATATTGTACAAGTTATGCTGACATCCACAGTTACTTGACATTATCAAAGACAACAAATTTTCTGTGAAAGAATTGGAAAAAAGACATTTGTGCTAGAGAATTGAAGTTTTAGGTCAACGTATTTCAATATAGTTTAAAACCAACACTGAGTAATTAAAGTACAGTAAGCTTGCTAACTTCAATGTGTTTATTTAACAAAAAAATCTTTTGCAGCATTTGTTTATGCTAAAATGCACTTATTTTTAATCCATGATGACTCATTTACTTTGTCTTAGTTCTGATCTTGTTAAATATATTTTGAATTTGTTTGAAATGCAGAATTAATATGTCAGAATTCTATATAAAAAGAAGGTACTCCAAAATTTTTCATAACTTGTACAAAATTTTTGTACATATTATAACTTGTACAAAATTACAACTTGTACACAACATAAATAACAAATAGAAAAGTATGCAACCCTATTAGTGATGTAATAAGATATAATTTACATATGTTAATTTGCATTTTTGGTTGGCAAAGTCGTAGTGAGACCACTTTTTAACAATGTAAAAGAATTTTCGATCTTTCTCTTCAAGTATTTCATATTTTTTCTACCGATTTACTTTTTAAGATTTCCTGCAGAAAATTTTTTATGTGGTTTTAAAAAATGTCAAAATTGCCGAAATTTGTATACTTTACAAAAACAATAATTATATAGATTTTGAAAATAGACATAAAAAAATAACAACACCCTCCAATTTTGTGAAAATGAACTGGAAATGACATTTTTATGACCTTTATCAATTATCACTATTCTTGCCAACAAAATGTACCATGATGATGAACTTTCCTAATGAGGAAATTAATGCTGTTCTAGTGCTAATACATACTGTATGTACTGGGACACTTGGTTTTGTATTCATTCACAAAATTTATCCGAAAACTAATTGGAACATTGGGCTCAGTATTTATTGTCTATAAAATTTTAGTAAATTAAAGAGAAATCATAGATTTTTTTCTATATTATATGGTTGACATAAATAAAATGAAAAAGGTAAAATTCCAAGAAAAGTAAGAGTATTAGTCATATTCAGAAATTGAAAGGGGTATAGGAATTATATCAAGGGAAGATAGATCTGAGAATAATCTTAAAATTATAACACATTTTTATACGACCGCAAAAAATTTGTGGTCGTATAATGGTATGGCGCTGTCGTCGTCGTCGCGTCGTCGTTGTCGTCGTATTGCGTCGTTGTTGTCTGAAGACACTTTTGTTTTTGGTCAATAACTTAAGTTTAAGTTGACCAATCCTTATGAAATTTTGAGAGAGTGTTCCTTGGCACAAAAGAAAGGCTGTGCGTAGTTTTTGTTATTTTGGCCCCTCCCGTTTTTAAAAAAAGGACCGAAAAGGGCAAAATTGGGTGTTTTCACATTTTTGGCTGTAGAATATTTATTATTTATCAGATTTTGATGGGGTTTCTTTCGGTGTGTTTCTGATAAAATTTTCTATCTGCAGTATGTCAAAGGATTTGACGTGGCATGTATCTTTCATGAGATAAATGGGGCCCAAAAGGGGCGAATTTCAAAAATTTATTTTTTTTATTTTTAGTCCAATTTTGATGCAGTTTTTTGCAATGTATTCTAAGTGAAAAATTAATATAGTGCTGCACCATCAGATTTTCGATAACATATTTCCTTTCCGAGCTATGAGGGGCCAAACGGGACCAAAATTGCAAACATACAGATTACCTAAAATTTGTATTTTTCATCCGATTTTGATGGAATTTTTTTTCTTTGGATTCCTCTTGTTGTAAGCTTTCAGTTGTATGTCAACAGATTTGCCGTAACTCTTGCTGTTTCTGAGCTACAAGGGTTCAAAGGGGCTGAAATTGCAATTTTTCAAAATTTGTAAAATCTGTATTTTTATCGGCTTCTGATGGGATTTTTTTCTCTAGATTCCATTTGTTGTAAGCTTATGGTAGTACGACAACAGATTTGGCATATCTCTTACTGTTTCCAAACTATAAGGGGTCAAAGGGGCCGAAATTGGAATTTTTTAAAATATGTAAAGTCGTTATTTTAATCGGATTTAAATGGGGATTTTTTTTTGGATTCATCTTGATATACGTGTCAGTAGTATGTCAACAATTTTGCTTGAATCTTACAAGAAGCAGGAGATGCTTACTCTACCGGTACACATGATCTCACCCAAGGTTTTTATTGGGTCCGTGTTGTTCATCTGTATGTGTGCCTTCATTTTTCTTTTTTGTCCCGTACTTAAGTGGTGTCCTTGTTTCTTAGTGTTTCCGATGTTGCCATTGTCCATGGATTGTTCGTTCTTTTGATTGACGGTTCGGTTCTCACTTACTTACAGTTTTGGAACTTTCAGCGATCGAAAGGGCTAATTTTAATGTCCCTAAGTTTGTGTCCAGCTAATTACTGTGTCAGGCTTCTTATTGTGTCCATCTAGTTACTGTGTCAAACTCTTTAACAGTGTCTTTATTCACTTTTAAATTACACTTATTCAAATTTCAGTGGTCGACATGCTGCGGTCGTATCATGTATTTTTTTTTATAAAATAATTAAATTACCAAATATTGAAAAAAAAATACAAATCAACTTCTCCTCAAAATGTGCATTTATTTATGAATTTTTAGCTCCAGTTGTGTTTAATACATATACATAAATAAAATTAAAATTCATTTTGCAAACCTTTTGTCCACCTGTAGCTCAACAAAAAATTTAAAGATATTTTAAATTTTATTAAAAAAAAGGATCACGGTTTTGCCTGCTGAAAACATTTAAAGAAACTGGATTATCTTACTTAATCACTTAATCAAGGTAACATACTATAAAATTGTGTTAAGAAAATAAAAATATAAAATTTTATCCATATAAACAGAGACATATAATTACATTTTATTATATGTCTCTGATATGTCTCTGATAAAAAAAAAAAAAAAAAAAAAAAAAAAAAAAACTACCTCTGAAATGTTGATTCCGGAACCTTCATACCTAATGCATGTAACCAAAGGTCACTTATGTCCGATTATACGTCCTTAATGTAACCCCTGTAACCTCAATTTCCCATGCATGTAAACCCTTGTAACCTCACTTTTCCATGCATGTAACCCTTGTAACCTTGATTCTTCATGTGTGTAACCCCTGTAACCTAGATTTTCCATGTGTGTAACCCTTGTAACCTTGATTCTAACCCTTGTAACCTGGATTCTCCATGTGTGTAACCCATGTAACCTCATTTCCCCATGCATGTAACCATTCCCCATGCATGTTACCCTTGTAACCTTGATTCTTAAGTGTGTAACCCTTGTAACCTGGATTCTCCATTTGTGTAACCCTTGTAACCTTGATTCTCCATGTGTGTAACCCTTGTAACCTCAATTCCCCCATGCATGTAACCCTTGTAACCTTGATTCTCCATGCGTGTAACCCTTGTAACCCTGATTCTCCACCTGTGTAACTATTGTAACCTTGATTCTAACCCTTGTAACCTCGATTCTCCATGTGTGTAACCCCTGTAACCTCAATTCCCCATGCATGTAACACTTGTAACCTTCATTTCTCATGCATGTAACCATTGTAACCTTGATTGTATATGCATGTAACCCTTGCAACCTTGATTCCCCATACATGTAACCGTTGTAACCTGCATTCCCCATGCATGTTACCCTTGTAACCTTGATTCTATGAGCATGTAACCTTTGTAACCTTTATTCCCCATACACGTAACCGTTGTAATCTCCATTCCTCAATATAAACCCTTGTAACCTTCATTCTCATGCATGTAACCCTTGTAACCTAGATTCCTCATGCATGTGACCTTTGTAACCCCTGAAGTCATGGCTAGGAGAGTTATCCGATATTCCTCATGTTGCCATGCATGTAACCAGTGTAACCACTTGTAACCATTGAACTAATGGGGGTTACAAATCTATACCACGTTAATGTGGTGCATATTTTGTGCCCTATATGCATTAAAATCAAATAATATGGAAAGCCATCATCCAAAAGTTGTCACTCATCTCCAAAAATTCGAAATTGAAAGCCAAACCCAGTATCGATGCTTATTATACATTAAGGGAACGGTCATTATTTATCAGCTGGGGGTTGGAGCATTTTAGAGGGGTCATGGGTATCATTTCTGATAGGCAGGGGGGTCTTGATTTCGAAAATGAAATTATGGGGGAGGGGGTGATTTGAAGGTTTTTCGACATTTATCTAAATGATCTCGTCTTTCATTTTTTGAGTAAATTCCTGGATATTTTTTCCTGAAATTACATGCACAACCAAATATATCTTTCAATTCTCAATAAAAACAGATCAAATGATATTTGATATCCTGACTATTTTGTGGTTAGATGGTCTATTTTTCTTTAAGGACTACCATTCTTTTTTTTTAAATGATCCTGTCTCCAATAAGAGCAAGTAAATACCTTTTGCTTTCACAATTAAACCATAGCTTTTCAATTGAATATTGCTATTTATATATTCTTTATACAAAGATTAGAAACTTGATACCTTTTAATTAATGTATTTCTTAATTGAACGATTTGTCTTCTTATATGAAACATGTGGTATGAAGCAAAGTAAAACATATAAAACTATGAAGAAAAGCTACAAAAATCAGTCTTAATTTCTATGTATTACATTTATTGTACATCTTCATGATGGTTGCTAACACTAATTCTATAATATATTTTAAAACCCTAAAAAAGTCTAATTACAGCATATCTGGGTAAAGTTATCCTGGACATTGCAAGCTAATTTATTTTGACTTCTTACACATACTCACGAATAATACTCTTTTTGATTACTTCATATGCAGGAAACGTATGCAAAATATGCGGAAAATATGCATTTATCTCGAAAAAATGGTTTTCCATGTATGAAAATATTATAATTATTTGGGACGGAGAGGGGTAGTTTACAATTAATCAATTGACAAGTAATAACTGTGTTTGGATGCAAACACAAAGTCTCCCAAACGAAAAAATTCGGAGCACTTTTAATTCCCCCATTTTCCATTTCCATGGCAAATAACTAAATACCGAAGTCACTGTGAATTTACTTTCTGCATATGCGCATTTCGACAACTTATGTCTCATCAGTGCAGATAAAATCTAAACGTTTGGAAGACCATTAACTCAAAGATGTTTAAAACTGATAGAGAACCAATAACCAATGTGATCTAAATTAAAAGCCAAAACTGTGGCCATTTTTAAAAATTTTGACCCATAAATATGTTCCAAACAACTTATTAATCTTTCTGTAAAGTTTAATCCGATTAAAACTAATTTTAATTTTCCCGCCTTTTTCCAGTTTCCATGGCAACGGCTGCCATTTTGAAAATTTATGACCCAAAAATAAGTTCAAAACAACTTGTACAATCTTTATGAAAAATTTCATCCAATTTGGAGCACTTTTAATTTTCCCGCCTTTTTTCAGTTTCCATGGCAACGGCCACCATTTTGAAAAATATTGACCTAAAAATATGTTTTACACATCTTGTACAATCTTCATGTAAAATTTCATCCAATTTGGAGCAGTTTTAACTTTCCCGCCTTTTTTCAGTTTCCATGGCAACAGCCGCCATTTTGAAAATTGTTGATCCAAAATTATGTTCTGCACATCTTGTACAATCTTCCTGTATAATTTCACCCAATTTGGAGCACTTTTAATTTCCCGCCTTTTTCCAGTTTCCATGGCAACGGCGGCCATTTTGAAAATTCCAAGACCGGATTGCACGTCTACACATGGTCCTTTATCACTATGTCAAGTTTCATTAAGATCAGTTGTAAAATGGCTAAGAACGAGGGCGGACACACTTGTGGGAGAAGAAAAAGAAAGAAAGAAAGAAGAAGAATAACGAGTGATAATATGTTTGCATGCAAACACAAGTCTCCCAAACCAGATTCCATACTCAATTATTCTTTGAAAAAATGCTATGTTTTATATTTACCACCAATGATTGTAATAATTTGTTCTGAAATATTTTTTTTTATTCCTCATGTAAGAATTAGTTTCTTAAGCTCATTATGGTTTATCAGTGCTATAAGTTCTTTGATTCACATTTAAAAATTACCCCCGGTAACCTGGATTGCAGCAGAAAGTTGCGTCATAATGTTTTCATTATTGATTCATTGTGAAACCAACATTCCAAGCTTAATATGTATATGTTATCGGGCTCTTGACAGCTATGTATCATAAAATATCAACCCCTGAGCCAGAATATGAAGCACAGGGGCGAGTGAGCGTAGCGAACGAGCCCCAAGCTTCATATTCTGGCGAGCGGGGTGATATTTTACCATACATCATCTGTCAAAAGTCCGATAACTTGTTTATCATCCTTTATTTTGCATTTTAGATTTGTAATTATTGAAGTTAGTTTTCAAATTCTCCCAAAGTTGCATTTTATTGGCAAAGGTTTTGTAATTGGGTGAATATTTTGACCGAAATACTCTAAACAATGTCGATTTTGAATTTTGCAGCAACCTTTGGTAGTTACGACATTCTATCGTTCCTTGGAGCTTTTATGACGTCATAATGTGAAAACGTCAAAGCTCTGCAGGATATATCACCGACCTAGTTTCTACAATTTTTCTGGCATCTAGTTTATCTATTTGTGTAATCATGATTCTGTTTTGAATACCTAATCGGAAAGAGCAAATGAAATAGATGTTTATTTTTACAAATTTGATTTCGTTTGAAACCTTGAAAAAAAGTTATTGCCTTTGAAACTTTAGGAGAATCCCTTGATATATCCAGGTCAACCTCTGATATATCCGGGTCAACCAGATACGGCTTTTGCGGAAAGGGTCTGCAGGCTGATATAACCATGGGGAAGGATGATAAGTGTATTTATTAATATGAAATAAAGTATGGGGGTGTGACCTTGACCTTTGAACTTGACCTCATTTTGAAGGTCATGTTTTCCTGAACATTTTGTATGTTGAATGTCTTTTTGTATCTTCAATGGTATTTGAGTTATAAGCAAAAAACCCAAATTCTGACATAAAAATCGGTTTTTGGTCCAATGTAACAAATGTAGATCTCAACAAGACACACATTTCCCCCATTACATTTAATCGATTATCTATTACGGTTTCTGAGATAATCCAATAACAAGGTCTGAGGTCAAAGTTCAAAGTGACCAATGACCTTTGACATTGGCATTTTTAAATGTAGCACATATCACCTAAGTTGAATGGAAAAGGTTCAAGGTTTCTATGTCTAACCGTTTTCGAAAAAAACATGTTTAAAGATTAATGAAATTTTCAAGGGGCATAACTCATGAATTGTTTATTATAGAGTTTCGGTCCGAATGTAACAAACGTCCGTCAGGACCTAATAAACATTTATGTCATTACATTGTATCAGCTATCTTTTATGGTTTACGAGATATTCCAATCACAAGATTTGAGGTCAAAGTTCAAAGTGACCAATGACGGTGAACACTTTTGAAATTCCAAGACCTTTTTACATATCTTGGGTCTGGTATCTACTAAGGTGCCAGGTTTCACTTAGATCTTTGAGAAAATGAGTGGACAAAACTCGCGCTAGAAGATGAGGAATAACAAGTGATAATGTGTTTGCAAGCAAACACAGAAGTCGCCCAACCAGAATTCATTCTTCAATGTTCTTTGAAAGAACAATGCGTCCTCGATTTAAGAATTAAGGATTTAAAACTCATCATGATTCTGCCTATCAGCGATATCAGTATTTTTTATTAACCTGTATGCACTTTGTGGTTGCATCAGAAAAATCATTTCTATTTATATATTATGAAGTAAAGCACTTCCTCTATTGTGTTTAATCATATCAAAATTTTAAGTTACATTGAAATACATATCAGTTTCATTAAATTTTGACCACCCATTTTTGAGAAAACCATTACGTCATTTGTTCAAAAACAATTTATAGATCTTTTCCGGAAGTTGCGTCATAATATTTTTATCACTGATCAACAATTTAAGCTTAATATGTACATTTATTGATACTTTTATGTAAAATAAAGTTTTTGGCCATGACCTTGACCTCCTTTTGAAGGTCAAATCTTCCTTAACATTTTTTGTATTGAATGTCTCTTTGTATCTTCAATGGTATTTGAGCTATAAGCAAAAAACCCGACATCAGACATTAAAATTCGGCTTTTGGTCCATAGGCCCAAAACCGTTGGTTCAATAATTTTTGACCCAATGTAACAAATGTAGATCTTAACAAGATACACATTTTTGCCATTACATGTTATCAGTTATCTATTATAGTTTATGAGATAATCCAATGACAACATCAAGGGTCAAAGTTCAAAGTGACCAATGACCTTTGACCTTGGCATTTTTAAATGTAACACATATCACCTAAGATGAATGGAAAAGGTTTCAGGTCTCTATCTCTTATCGTTTTCGAGAAAAACATACTTAAAAGATATGATGAAATTTTCAAGGGGCATAAGTGCTGAACGGTTGACCATAGAGGTTCGGTCTAAATGTAAAAAATGTCGGTCATGACCTAACTTACATTTTTGTCAATAAATTGTATCAGCTATATGTTACAGTTTCCGAGTTAATCCAATAATAAGATTTGGGGTCAAAGTTCAAAGTGATCAATGATGGTGGTCATTTCAACACCCAAGTGCACATCTTTGGTGGTGATCTATCTTCCTGTGAAGTTTCATTATGATTGGACAAGTGGTCTCTGAGAATTTGGTTGGACAAATAATTTTTTGAGGCGGAATAATAATAACGAGTGATAATGTGTTTGGATGCAAACACGGAAGTCTCCCAAACCAGATTTCTTTCTTATTGTACTTTGAAAGAACAATGATTCCTCAATGTAATAATTGTGGTCTTAACTCATGCTGTGTCTGTCTAACAGTGCTATAAGTAACTTTGATTCACATGTATATACTTCATCAGCAGTGGGGTTGCATCAGAAAAATCATTTCTATTTATAATATCATGAAGTAGAAGATTTCCTCTGTGGTGTGTAACTATTTCAAAATTTTAATTTACACTGAAATACATACAAGTTTCAATAAGTTGGGATCACACATCTTTGAAAATGCTAGTTCGTAAATTCTTCTAAGAAAAATTGATATGTCTTTCATTATGCATCATTATGTTCTTATTGTTGATTCATCAATAAACCAAGCTTATAAGCTACATATATACATTAATTGATAATATAATGTCAAATTAAGTTTTTGGCTGTGACCTTGACCTTTGAAGTTGTCCTCATATTGAAGGTCAAGTCTTCTTGAACATTTTTTCTTTTGAATGTTTCTTTGTATCTTCAATTGTATTTGAGCTAAAAGCCAAAGCCCCGAAATCGGACATTTAAAATCGGTTTTTGGCCCACAGCCCAAAACGGTTGGTCCAATGAGTTTGGACCTAATGTACCAAATGGAGAACTAAAAAAGATACACATTTTAGCCATTACATTTTATCAGCTATCTATTACGGTTTATGAGTTAATCCAATAATAAGGTCTAAGGTCAAAGTTCAAAGTGATCAATGACCTTTGACCTTGGTATTTTTAGATGTAACACATATCACCTTAGTTGAATGGAAAAAGGTTCCAGGTTTCTATTTCTTACCGTTTCCGAGAAAAACATGTCTAAAGATATGACGAAATTTTCAAGGGGCATAACTCATGAAGGGTTCAGCTTAGAGTTTCGGTCCAGAAGTAAGAAATGTCCGTCATGTCCTAACAATCATCTTTGTCATTACATATTTTCATCTATCTTCTACAGTTTATGAGTTAATCCAATAATAAGATTTGGGGTCAAAGGTCAAAATGACCAATGATGGTGGTCATTTTGAAGATTTGAATACGCGAATGCACCTCTTTGGGTGAAGATCTAACATCCTATGAAGTTTGGTTCAGATTGGGCAAGTGGTCTTTGAGAATTTGGTAGGACAAGGTTTTGGCAAGAAGAAGCGGAAAAATAATAATAATGAATAAGACACGGTGCAAAAACAATAAGTCTCCATACTTCGTTTGGGAGACTTAATAACAAGTGATAATGTGTTTGCAAGCAAACACAGAAGTCGCTCAACCAGAATCAATTCTTAAATGTTCTCTGAAAGAACAATGTGTCCTTGATTTAAGAATTAAGACTTAAAACTCGTCATGATTCTGTCTATCAGTGATATCAGTATTTTTATTAACCTGTACACACTTTGTGGTTGCATCAGAAAAATCATTTCTACTTTTATATTATGAAGTAAGGCACTTCCTCTATTGTGTGTAATTTTATCAAAATTTTTAATTACATTGAAATACATATCAGTTCCATTGAATTTTTACCACCATTTCTTGAGAAAAATATTACGTCAATTGTTCAAAAACAATTTCCAGGTCTTTCCAGTGTCATAAACTCATTATCTTTTCGTCTATCAGTGTTAGTAGTACTTTGATTACCAGGTTAACACTTCATTAGTATATGTACTGGATAGCATCAGAAAGGAAGTTGCGTTCTTATGGTTTCATTATTGATTCATTGATGAAACCAACATTCAAAGCTTAATATGTACATTTATTGATACTTAAGCGTGAAATTAAACTATAGGGCTGTGACCTGGACCTTTGACCTTGACCTCATTTTAAAGGTCCAGACTTCCTGAATATTTTGTACGTTGAATGTCTTTTAGTATCTTCGATGGTATTTGAGCTATAAGCAAAAAACGCAAAATTAGGACATCAAAATCGGTTTTCGGTCCATAAAACGAAAACAGTTGGTCCGATAATTTTGGACCCTATGCAGCAAATGTTGATCGTAACAAGACACAAATTTTTGCCATTACATATTATCAGCTATCTATTACGGTTTATGAGTTATTACAAAAACAGGGTCTAGGGTCAAAGTTCAAAGTGACAAATGACCTTTGACCTTGGTATTTTTAAATGTAACACATATCATCTAAATTGAATGGAAAAAAGTTTCAGGTTTCTATCTCTTACCGTTTTCGAGAAAAACTGTTAAAAGAGATGACGAAACATTCTAGGGGCATAACTCTTGATCGGTCTATCACATATTTTCGGTCCAAATGTAACGAAGGTCCGTCATGACCTAATAAACATTTTTGCCATTACAATTAATCAGCTATCATTTAGAGTTTTAGAGATATTCCAGTCAGAAGATTTGAGGTCAAAGTTTAAAATAACCAATGACCGTGGTCATTTTGGAAATTCAAAGACCTTCTTGCACATCTTGGGGTGGTTGTCTACATTGGTGCTATGTTTCATTAAGTTTGGAATATCCATCTATCAGATAATGTTTGGACAAAGTTTGAAAAATCCATTGAGGAATAATAATAATAACGAGTGATGATATGTTTGCATGCAAACACAAGTCACCCAAACCAGATTCCATGTTCAATTGCTCCTTGAAAAAAATGCTGTGTTTATATATATCACAAATGATTGTAATAATGTGTTCTGAAATATTTGTCTTCATTGCTACATCTTAAACTCCTCATGTTTTCATCTATCAGTGCTATTAGTGCTTTGATTCACAGGTCAAAATATTTCTGGATTGCGTCAGAAAGAAAGTTGCGTCATAATCTTTTCATTATAGATTCATCGATGAAACATTCCAAGCTTAATATGTATATTTATTGATACTTTAACATGAAATAAAGTTATGCGGATGCGACCTTGACCTTTGACTTTGACCTCATTTTGAAGATCCCGTCTTGAACATTTTGTACGTTGAATGTCTTTTTGTATCTTCTATGGTATTTGAGCTATAAGCAAAAAACCCCAAAATCGGTTTTTGGTCCATAGGTCCAAAACGGTTGGTCCAACAATTTTGGACCCAATATAACAAATGTAGATCTTAACATGACACACATTTTTGCAATTACATGTTATCAGCTATCTATTACGAGTTTATGAGTTAATCCAATGACAGGACCTAGGGTCAAAGTTCAAAGTTACCAATGACCTTTGACCTTTGTAATTTTAAATGTGACACATATCACCTAATTTGAATGGAAAAGGTTTCAGGCTTCTATCTCTTACCGTTTTCGAGAAAAAACATGTTTAATGATATGATGAAATTTTCAAGTGGCATAACTGATGAACTGTTCATCGGAGAGTTTTGGTCCAATTGTAACAAATGTCCGTCATGACCAAACAAACTTTACTGTTTCTGAGTTATACCAATAAGAATGATTGAGGTCAAAGTTCAAAGTGACCAATCACAGTGGTCATTATGGAAAGTCCAAGAACTTTGTACACATCTTGGGGTTGATATCTGCAATGGTCCCAAGTTTCATAAAGTTTGGTCCACCCATCTCTGAGAAAATGTTTGGACAATGTTCAAACAATCATTGAGGAATAATAATAATAATAATAAGAAACAGAGTAAACACAATACAGATTCCATGCTCAATTGCTCTTTGAAAAACTGCTGTGATTCTTTCTGAAACAACTTGTCATATTAGAAAACAATGGTACATTGATGGTACCTTCCAATAAATATATCCGGGAGGACCACACCTCATCCAATATGGCTGCCAGCATTACGATAGTTTAAATTGGATGCCATTAAAAGAATTAGCTCTCTGAAACCATTAATCCCATTGGAAATAAACTTGATCACAAAAGTCTTCTGGTGACCCGCTTCAAATTTGCATTTGGCATGTCTTCATCCAATACAAGATGTCCTCCAGCAGGGAACATAGTTTAACATTGGACCCTATTGAAAATGGCTTTTGTCTCAGCCATGGTCCAGGTGAGCGATACAGGCTCTTGAGAGCCTCTTGTTTCATAACTTAGAGGTACCAATCAACAATTTGACGCAGTTGAAGGAAAAACGTTGATCAAAAACGAAATTTTCCAAAATTTTGTTGGGTGGGTCTTAAAATGGGCCTGTTCCAACTTAACATTTTTAATTTGGAAGAGGGGTTATAGAAGAACTGAAAAATATGGGTAGGGTTCATAAATGGGGAGGGGGGGTGCACGGGGGGTTTTCCAGCCCACGGACTATTTGAAATAGAGTAGCAGTATGGGAACCTTTACCGTGAAGCAGAGTTTGGAATTTCTCGCTTGCCCACTTCCTATTGATGGAATTTTCGACTGTTCGGTTTTTACTTTCTTTAGAATTTTTTTTTTTGCGTCTTGAAAATTTTACTTTATATTTCTCATGAACCACATATCCTATCCTTCTGCAATTCAACGTGGAGTATCAGTATTGGGTCCAATACCGTTCAAAAGAGTTTGGAATCACTCATCTGCCCACCATCCGCTTGACAAAACTTAGTATTTTTCGTTGTCTGCATGGCCAAAAAATCCTCTCACATTTTTCTCAGGAACGACACACCCTAGCCATCTGCAATTTGACACATTGTATCAATACGGTAACTTTTACCTTTTAACTGATTTTGGGTCCTCTTCAATGCACACTTCCTGTTTTACAGAACTTAGAACATTTTTGCTTCTTGAAATTAAACCTCTGTCTCATTTTCCCAAGGAACCACATATCCCATACAGCCTTCTGCAATTCAACAGGGATCGTTAGTATCGGGACTTATACTGCATTACAGACTTTTGGATCTCTTGTATGCCCACTTTCTGTTTGAATGACTTGCGCCGCAAAATAATTCTATCACATTTTGTAAAGAACCGCATATCCCAGCATTCTGCAATTTGGCATGGAGTATTGAAATGGGTAAATATACCTTACAAAAGAGTTTTAAATCTCTTGCATACCAATTTCCTGTTTGACAGAACCAAAAAATAATTTCTGTATTATTACGCAGGCGACACTTGTATTTCCTGGAAGACTAACTACTAAGCATAAATTTTACGGTCACATACATGTATTGTTGCAAAGTTTCTATTTTACAAATGAGATCTAAAAATTTTTACCAAACTGACAAAATACTAATATGACTTTTTTCCGGACCATATTCAGTGTCTCAATGGTTTTGTTCTCTGTCAACTGCTTTTCGTAAATTTATGACAAAAAGCGAAATTGTAGGACAAAAAGCAGCAGACTTAATGCAAAAATATCGGACAAAAAGCACAAAATGCGGACAAAAAGAAATCGGACGAAAAGCAGCGGAAATAAAAGCAAAAATATCGAACAAGAACAAAATAATCGGACAAATAGCAAATCAAAAGAAAAGCAAAGGACTAAAACCGAAAGTTTTTGAAATAAAAAGTAAAATCGTGGACCGGAAAAGCAAAATTGCAAGACGAAAAGCAAAATTGGACAGAAAGCAAATAAAGGACAAAAGCACCCTATCAGCCGAGAAAACCGGTCCGGTCTTACAAATACCTATGATTAAATTTGAGGGCGGAATAAAACGCTGTAGTGATGTATTTCGGTCTCAATGATAATTTTTAATATAATTATAACACTTTTAGACATACTGTCACGGGACACCTTTCGTTTACATTTTTGTATGTAAAACTGTGATGCTCAAAATTTCCCAGAGGAAAGAACAAAACAAATCTTAGAACTCGAACTAGTTTCGTGTTTGATTTCAGACGTTTAACGTTTAGAATATATTTTTCAAGGCCTTCGTGAACAGGTTGATACGCTAATGAAATGGAAACTATGTATATGGTTAGTTACTCAGGTTGGCAGCTGCAATATGTATTATTAGTCTGCTTACGTAAACCGTATTTGTTTTGATAGCTCTAACAAGACAGGGTTCAATCATGCACTTTATTAAATAACACTTCATTTGTTACTTTTTTTTGTGCAATAAACACATTTATTGCTACATTGTATCGTACAAATTGATTTAAAGTAAGTAAGCCCGTTTCAATTCAATATACAATTATGAAATTGCTGTGTTTTTTCAAAGATATGAAAGAGTTTTATCGTAGTTTCAATTTTTGACAAGCCGATAATATACAGAAAACAAAAAATATTTGCGGTACAGCCTCAGATAGATTTAACCTGAATGGTCTTCAAAAACAAAACGTTCTAAAACTAATGGAAACTTTTTAACCAATATTGAACCTTACTGGATATCAAAATATCTATATTATGACTTTCCATATTATTTGATTCTATTGCTGCTGATGAGAGTTACTCCATGAAACAAGCGTACAGCATAAAAAAATTTTACTGATAATGAAGCAATTTTGATATTTTTGTATTTTTCAACCATTAGACCGATGCCACTGCTGGTGGACCAGAGGTCCCCGAGGGTATTCACAAGTCCAATAGTCAGACTCGTCTGACACGAAAATTGACCTTGCGTTTGATATAAATTTACTGTCTTTAACAAAATTCTAACCCCTTTAAATTACTACGGCATCATTCCGTGTATGGCGCTCGGTAGATGTCCTTAGTACTGGATTTGGCCTCCTATTTCGGTATTTTTGGCAATGAGTACTTCTTTTCTAATTATTATTTTGGATTATGACTTTCCATATTATTGGATTCTAATGCTGCTGATGAGAGGTTACTCCTTGAAACACGTGTACAATATAACACAATTTTACTGTTAATTATGCAACTTTGGTATTTTTGTATTTTTGCTCTTGGTTTCGATAATAAATCATGAATTTGATCCCATGTAAATTTCGATTCGAAATAACCTAATGAGAGTTAATCAGAATCACATATTTGTTTTGTTATTTCTTGTGTTGCTTATGAAGACATCTCACAATCATTCAAATCTTCACAAAAACATTTTTAGGTCGAGTCTGAGTGTTAATACATTTTTTATAACGTCATTGATCTCTTGATCCCGTTTCATGTTAAGAATTATTAAAAATGAAACATACACACAAGAAAAAAAAAAGAAAAAGAAAAAAAAATGCCCACAAATTGTAGCTACATATTGTGATACAAGGTTCCAGAACTTACAAAAAGTTGGAAAATTTACAGTGATTAACAAAGGATCATTTGGTCGATGCATATACTGAGTCTACACGAGTGGATTGTTGAATGAACTTATCATACAGTACTTCTCGAATTATTGCGATTCCTGAAATTTTTGCTCGGGATTTCGGTAAATAAGTGCACCGAGAATCGGGATTCATCAATTCTTTTCAAGTTCGGAATGTCGGGTTTAGACGAATAAAGTCGGGATTCCGGATCGAGATCACCTGCCACATATATAAGTTGTTAAGTTGCAATATCTAAAGTTAATACACAGAGCACTTTGCGCTTTGATTGCAAGAACACCCTTTTAGTTTAACTTATGTTTGTATGCATTGGATACACAAAAACATAGATGTAGCGTTGTTCGACATTTAGCAATGAATTCAGCTCAAAATGGCGCTACTTGGGATCGTCTTGAACTTACTATGACGTATAAACAAAGCTCATTATTGAAGGCCTCATGGTGACTTCAAGATGAAAAACAACAACAACAAAAGCTTTTTTTCCATTGCTTTGTTCTATCATGTATTTGTAGATACTTTGTTTCATGTGCATTTACTCCATATCCTCTCATTGTTTATTACAGACGAATGTACAGAACAAAAATTTGTTTAATACCACAACATCTGCTACTTATTTCAGCGTGATAAGAGTATTATTTTTCTGCATTATATAATATAAGTATATATAAAAGTCAGTCAGTTAGATAACATATAGTCGGGAAACATCATGTTGCATTTAGCAATGAGTATGACTTATTCCACCATTTGCAACAGCACCATCGAAGGCTGTGTTTATTAAGGGCTTCATATTTTAGATATAAAAGGCATTCAGGATGACCGTCTATCTATAGTTACAGGGTCAAAGTTTGGAGTAATTTCCAAAAACAAATATTTTTTGTGTCAATTGTGACCTGGCTGTGATTGAAAATTTTTACACATTGTGGGTGTTTCCTGTTCTCCTCTGTCTTTTTCTTCCCAAGTTCATGAAATACATAATGGTTATTTCCATTCTAACGAAAACCTTCACGCCATATTTTGAATTAGCAGCCATGCATGTCTTCATTTAAACAAATTGAAATACCTATGGTCATTGACTCCTTCAAATTCAACAAAATGAAATAAAATTTTAGTTTTCTTTTGTACGTTGATGTTCAGTTGGTGTAAACAACTACTTGACTTGTGTGTGTGTGGGGGGGGGGGGGGGGTGTTTGAAGAAGACTTTTGCTAAAATTTTGATCCTAGAAATTTACTCTCGCAAATTCTTTTTTCGACCTTCTCTCTTATTTAATCTATTCTACTTGTACCCGGGCTATTTATGTTTGGTTCACACATTTGTGTTGACTTTTTTCTCAACATAATGGAAGCTGGTATTTGTTCCAAAATTCCTTCCAAGAAAAACCCCCGTAAAAATTGAATGGTAGTTAAGACGACATCTTGAGATTCTATCCGACAATTTCTTATGATTCGTTGTGGCAAATAATTCAAAGATTATGCCGTACAATAGGCCAAGCGAGAGAAGACTCTCTGAAAAGGTAAAAAGTAAGAACTGAAAGGCAATTCCGGATACGAAAACTTCAAGCCATGAAGAGCAACGAATGTTCAGTGTATAATAGTATTGACGTCTTGGAATTTGGCCTGTGTGCTTTATTAATATGTTGCAGCTCCAACTGATAAAGATTCAAACAATCAAAAAGGATATTGACCTTTCAATTAAACAGTGGCATACAAATTAAGGCATTTAGAACAACGGCAGTAGAAAACCGAAGGAGTAAGGGAATAAGGATCACAAAAATCAAAGTCAAAAGACATTGCAAAAACGGCAAAAGAGAAAGCCAAACAAAACAAGGACGTGAGACGGCCATAATTCACGGAAATAAAAAGACGACATTAAAAGATACCTTATATAGAAGGAATTATATATCGAAGCAAAAACGCAGAAACTATAAAAAGTCTTGACTTAATATAAAAAAAAAACAAACATGTCAATATAAAAGCAACAAATGGAGACAACACGAAAACAGATAAACAAAAGGGAAAATAATGCCAACAAAAATAGAAAATAGCAGTATGAACTAATAAATAGGACTAGATAACAGGAAAGACATATAATATTGTGTACAATGACTGAAAATTAGAATCACAGTTCACAATCCCTCAGATAATTACATAAGAAAACCAAAAATTAAAGGCAAAAGACAAGCGTTAGCAAAACTTTCTCACAAGAAGTAACTTTTGTATCAACAGCAATTACAAACACTGCAACGCGGTGCACTTTCCTAATGTTATTAAATTTTTGATCTTGAAAAACTGGTAAAATTTATTATAGTGCCTTCTTCCCGAACAGTACGGAAATGTAATAGTATAACAACTCTCCACCTTCAGAAACTCAACTAGGGTCTGAATCAACTTGATCACATGTAAATTTTTTAGATAACAGTCATATATTAAACATACGAAAAAAAATTGGCGACAATAATGGACTAGCCCACTTGTGGGAGAGCCTATTTATGGAAACAATATTTGAAGTATGAGAAACAAAGCTTCTATTATTCTTTCCATTGGTAATTAACTAAAACATTTGATAAAGCAAATTTAAAAAAAAAGAATCTTTGAACTGAATAATAATTGCAAATTTGCCAACAAAGGTGGTACTTGAAAAATCTGAAAAAAAATTTAAGTGTTCAATAGTACATTAACTACCACAGGGGCGTTGCGTCTGCTTGTGGTTGCCTCAGGTATCTTCAGGATAGGCGTACAGCACTTCGGTAATTGTCTGAAAACATATCACTTGCAAGTTAAGAATTAGCTTAAAACTGTATCAAGCTGATAAAGATGTTACTTTTAATCTGTTTTTGTGATTTGTTATATACCAGTTAAAATGACTTTTTCATAAATATTTAGTTTTTAGATGTTTCAGTTTCCTGATTAAAATGTATATGTGTGGATTTATACACGGTCGGGATCAAGAACCATTTAGTACCTTCGTTGTGGACGAATCTTTGTTTTATCGTTGAAAAACCTCTCAGTTTTAGAATGTGCATTGAAACAGATGGCGCAAACTGTTCTAAAATTATTTGTGTACTTCGAAATTGACTTTTCTCACACAACAATGACTTTATAGAAATAATTGTAGTTTACTATAACAATACAAGAATAGTGCCAGTGGTTGTCTTGGACCTTATATAATCAATGAAGTGATATGAAGTAAATGCACATGAGACAAAATCTCTACAACCTCATGGTAAAACCAAGCAAAGGGACAATGTTCCTATTATTTTTCTTCATCTTAAAGCCACCATGACGCCTTCAACAATGAACTTTGCTCATACCTCACAATAAGTTAAAGACGACCCATAGCACAAGCCCGAGCGGAATTCATTGCTAGATGTCGAGCAACGCTATATCCATCTTTTATCGTGTCATGGATGCGGGATCGTCAACAAACATAAAATTAACTGGTAAAGTGTTCTTACAATTGCTGTCATCCGTTGCCCGACAAAAACACCAACAGAAGACAAAAACATCAAGTAAACAACCAGAAGGCGCTCATCGAGTAAATCGTTAGAAAACTTGGCAATATGAAATTCTGAGATGTGGGCACAATAAACAGGTGGTCAGAATAACATTTTGAAATTGGAAAAAATAAAAAATGCCTAAATTTGAAGGTATGATAGTATATCAATAAGATAATTTTTCTCATGAACAGGTACACAATAACTGAAATGTATAGAGAGCGTACATCTCACGCACGGGGAATATTTTTTACGGACTCGACACTGCAGGAGAGACAAAATCAAGTCTTAAATAATCATTGAAAGGGTATAGAGTAAATGCACATGAGACAAAATCTCTACAAATACATGGTAAAACCAAGTAAGGGAACAACGCTCCTATTGTTGTTCTTCATCTTGACGTCACCATGAGGCCTTCAACAATATACAGTTATTGACTGGGCCCGAAAACAGCTGTGGTTTGAGGACACAGTCTATAACTGTTTTGTTATACCTTATCATGTTCAATGAATACGCTCCATTTCATCTGAATACAATTCACGTCGCCAATTTGGTTATGCAGACGACAGGAGATCATGTGATGTGGGCGTTATATTTTTGAACCAATCAAAATAAGGCAGGTGGTCAATAGATCGGTGTCGGTCAACAGACTGAAAACTGTTGACTGGTCAACAGATCGCTTTTTGGTTTGAGAAATAAAACAGACAAATTGTCGATATTTTTCCCCAATGCATTTATATAAGGAAAATATTATAAGGTATAACAATGAGCTTTGTTCATACCTCACAATAAGTGCAATGCGGCACCTAGCACCGGCCTGAGCGGAATTCATTGCTAGATGTCGAGCAACGCTACATCCATCTTTTTTCATGTCATGGATGCGGGATCGTCAACAAACATAAAATTAACTGGCAAAGTGTGTTCTTACAATTGCTGTCATCCGTTGCTCGACAAAAAGACCAACAGAAGACAATCACGGGTGCCATTTGTGGAGCATATCATGCTTACCCTTCCGGAGCACCTGATGATACCTCACTTTTTATAGGGGTTCACACGGCTAGTGCTTTAGTTTTGTAACGTTCTTTCTCTTTTTTGTTTATTTGTTTTGTCATTGTCATACTATCTCAATTCGTGTTGCTGTGAATTGTCGTGATTTTGGATTTAAGATTTTAGAATTTCCCCTTTCCTCGTTCTTGCTTCGGTATTCGTTTGCCGATGTATCACAACATATAAACAACCACAGGGTGCTCATCGAGTCAATCGTAAGTAAACTTGGCATTATATAATCCTGAGATGTGGGCACAATAAACAGGTGCTTATATCTCTTCATATCAGGATTTTATCATGAGTATTTTTAGCCTTTGACAGAACTAGGCTTCTTCAGCTTGCAAGCGGGTTAGCGGCGAGCACTCTTTCATCCATGTCTCTAAAAAAGTTTCGTCAAATTCTTTTCTTTTTAAAGATGGTGGTCTTAAATAATAGAGTTAGTAGTCTACGTGTTTAGTTTTTTTTTATGGTTATTATACTATAAGGCAACGGGATTAAGGAAAGGGGATATTTGTTATCTATAAAATACTAAGACATTTGGATTCTTTAATTTACATTTTTTCCAAACGTTTTGTTGTTTAACTGGTCAGGATTTTTCAAATATCTTTTTAATTGTGTATCTTTTTAATTGTATTAAATGCGTAGCGTTGTACCTAGCTGATTATAACTTTTCATTTAAAATATAATTTTTTGTTCTCTATCAAGTTTTAGGCAATTTTTGTTTATTGTCTCCGGTAACTAAATTTACAGGAAAAAATAAAATGATTAAAGAAATTAAATAACAAAATTCCGAAGTTACTGTGAATTTAGTTTCTGCATATGCACATTTCGACAACTTATGTCTCTTCAGTGCAGATCTACTCAAATCATTTCGAAAAGAAACCGAGATACATGTATGTGCAAAATCTGACACAGAACAAAATACCTATAAGATCTAAAGAGGAAAGCCAAAATCAGCTAAGATCAGAGCTATGCAAAGGGGGGGGGGGGGTAGATACTCCTTAGTTTTAGCAAAATTTTCTTAAATTTAGATATTGCCAGTTTTCAAATAAAATCGGTTTTAGGGCCAGTACCGAAGTACTGGCTACTGGGCTGGTGAATACCCTCGTGGACTAACAGTCCATAAACAGTCCATAAATAACAAAATACCGATGTTACTGTGAATTTAGTTTCTGCAAATGCGCATTTCTACAACTTATGTCTCTTCAGTGCAGATTTGGAAATCCATCAACCGAAATTTGTGTAAAATATGTGTAAAAGGTGTAAATCTGTTCATCCAATAGCATATTTATGAGTTTTGTTCCTTTTTCAGTTTTAACAATTTCTTAAAAATTGTTGTTTTACATTTCAAAACAAACTTGTAATATATTCTCATTTTGCTGAATTTTAATAATTCGCCAATAAACCCTTTTCAGGTTTGTGTATGTATGCTCTACCTTATCAACCCCTTTGCAATAGTTATCTTTCTTAGATGAGGATGAAAATCTCTAGATCATCAAAATGGGAATTTTATTAATGAAGATAGCTGGATTTAATTTTGGTGATTTTTAATTGATTAATGAATCTTAAAAATCATCTGATGTAAAATATTTCCCTTCATACTATCATTAATTTTACTTAACGATCGTGAAATCAGTATCCTGTTACTGACAGAAATATATTATTTCTGTTGAATATATCTGTAAAGAAATAATCCAAAGTATTTTCCTGTTGTTGCTTCATAAGATGACAACTTTAATTTTCGTATATATAGTGACAGTTTTCAAAAAAGTACTTCAGGATATGGGAAAGTAGTTAATGCTCATACTGGAATCAGTCTAGAAGTCATAACAAGCGTGTGCAAACTGGATATTGTGCATTTCGTAATTGGGTTTTCAAAAAGTTTGTTCCCAGTTTCATTAATTAGAAATTTAATTAATTAATCTCTTGCATTTCTAAATACAATTTTGTGTGTCCATCAAAAGTTATGCTCAAACTCTGCAGCTGCGGTAAGATGATTTTGATGAAATCACATCCTAGTACTCTACCGCAGATGTCAGACGTCTTTAGTGTAGTTTCGAAGGATTATATAAGCGGTTTTACTGACTTATACATCTTTTAGGTTGGTGAAAGAATTTTTTGATGTATGATTTTTTTCTATAGTTTGGCCACGTATACTATGTGTAATAGCTTTAATAGACATTATCTGCTTTGTTAAATAACACATCATTTGTTGCTAACTCTTGTGAAATAACCGATTTTTCGCTGCACATACCATGCAAATTTATTCAAATGGTTCAATCTAATAAATATGTCGAAATGGCTGTTTCTTTTAAAGGATTTGAAGGAGATAAGTAATTGATATTATTGTGACAAATTAAGTTTTCGGCAACCGGACAGAGCTGCTAGAATACATATGTTTGCACTAGTATAAAATTTTTCCAAACGATCCACATAAAACATTTTATAATTTTATTTCAAGTCTGTCGGACAAATTGGATCATAGGAACCTTCCAAAAAGCACCGGCATATGGAGTTTATATCTCCCAACTCATTTGCTACTCATGGGGCCTGTGGTCGATACAGCAACTACCTTGATAGAGCCCAGTTGCTTACAAATATGCTACTTAAGCAAAGGTGTGTTACCCATCACTTGAAGTCATCACTACATAAGTTTTACGGTCGACATCACGATCTTGTGGACGTCTATCGGATATATGTTTCCCAGGTGACAACATATCTTTCTCTTTTCCACTAAAGTTTGTTTTCCTCGACCGGATTTGACTTCACTATCGGAGTAGACATGTTCAACACGGCGGGTGTCTTATAAGAGGCAGGAGATGCTTACCGCGGTGTACCTGATCTCACCCATGGTTTTTTATTGGGTACGTGTTGTTCATTTTTTATATGCGTGTGTCTTCATTATTCTTTTCTGTGACATGCTCATGTTGTGTCTCTGTTTCTTTGTTTTTCTGATGTTATTTTTGTCTTTGGATTGTTCGTTTTAAACTAACGGTTCGGTTCTCACGTATTTTGAATAACATTACCTTATATCAAGTTTATATCTGAACAATGACGTTGCCATTGGTTTTCGACAACATGTCATAAATTTACCCGATGTAATTTAACGAGAAACATTCAAAAGTAGATTTACAAACATACTGATATGTGAACTGAATTTATTTGTTTATTTTTCTTGTTCTGCTTATAAAAATAAAATAAAAAAAATGGTCTAGTCATGACATGGTTATTTAAACGATTCACAGGGGAAAAACTTTTTGTCCAAACCAAAACGTGAGTAAAATTCTGTGTTCTTATGCAAATGTATAAGCAGATAACGCATACCACCATTGATACATTAGTTAAACTAATAGTGAAATAAAAGGACGACCATTTGATATTCTAATCCTAATTGTCTTGAAGATAAAGCAATTTAATTTTGAATTTTGAAGAATAAAATTTTTTTTCGAAAGTGCAAATTTTAAAATTAAAAAGTTAATTTTATGTGACATTTGGTGAAAATAAATAATTTGTTCGATATTTGCATGAAAATAAATAAATTTTCTAGGCATAATTGCTCTCCCCAAAAAATCAAATGGTCGTTCCTTAATTAAACTAGAGGATGGCATGCTCCCGTGTAGGGTTGAATCAAAATTGGATTTTTCAGTTATGATATTTGTGTCTGTAAGACACATATGATGCCCCAGCTAAACACATTTTACTCTAGGAGCTGCACAGATACACTATGTACCCTCTATTACTAAATCACAAACAATTTACAATATTTAACGATCTATATTTTTGAAAAAAATGAACCGAAATCAAAATTCATACCACATGTACATTTTCAATATAGGTACAAATGAACTGGAAAATAGAAGCTTCCTAGCATCAAAATTGTAGGAGGAGTTGTGCAGACAACCTGTGTACCCTCTATTAAGAATTCACCAAAAAATGACCAAGTGTAACAAAGTATATTTTTTGAAAAATTCATCAAAATCAAAATCCTTTCGACATGCACATCTCCAATATAAGTACTAATGATCTGCAAAATAAAAACATCTATCGTCAAACCTGTAGGAGGAGTTGTGCGGGCAAGCTATGTACCCTCTGTTACGAAATCACCCCAAAAAATGACCAAATTCAACATTGTACAATTTTAAGAAAAATAAACCAAAATCAAAATCCTTACCACATGCACATTTTCAATATAGGTACAAATTATCTACAACATAAAAACTTCCTAGCATCAAAACTATAGGAGGAGTTGTGCGGGCAAACTATGTACCCTCTATGAAAAAATCACCAAAAATGACTAAGTTCAACAATGTATATTTTTTACAAAAATGCACCAAAATCCTTATCACATGCACATTTTCAATATATGTGCAAATGATATGCAAAATAAAAACTTTTTAGCATTAAAACTGTAGGAGGAGTTGCGTCAACAAACCTTGTACACCCTCGGACGGACGGATGGAAGACGGACGGATTGACAGGGGTAAAACAATATGCCCCCGACTTATCGTCGCGGGGTGATAATACAAACACATGCGAGAGGAATTGTTCGAAACTGCTCATAATTTGCTGTACACATACATTTGAACTATCACCATTATATGATTATGAAATACAGAGGTTTCAGAATTAGGTGATACCTTTTTGAGAAAAACAATCGAAAATTTACAGCGATAAACCATTTCTCTTTGGGTCGATACCTTATCAGCTCAGTCTTGCAGTACTTTCAGACTGGTACTGTCTCGAAAGAAAGATTGTTTGTCAAGTTTAATCTGGTGTAGATTTTACCGAATAGTAACGCGCCATCTGATACTTACTTCAGCGTAATAAGTGTATTATTTTGCTGCACTGTATGATGGAATTAGTAGATTTAAACTCAATTAATCGGTAAACAAACAGTACGAAAGCAATGATGTTATATTTAGAAAATGAATATGAAGGTATTAAATAGTAGATGTTTCAAAATTAATTTCTGTCAACATGATATCATGTGTATGGATATTTACTTCTGTACAATCTGAGATTTATTTCCAAATATGTTGAAATACAGTATCTTTATTCCCATTTTGATGCAAACATAAATTCGCGGCATGTAAAACTTCATTCCAGCTTTGTTGCTTGTTAAAGACGTCAGTGCTTTGATTTTGCGTAGGACTTCTGCAAGAGGCCTCGACAATTAACATCACAGATACTCATATACTTATTACTTTATGATATTTTTTGCGCGCAGTGCTGGGTACATTTGACGTCACTATGACAGGAGTTTTTGAATGTAGAATCACAGTATAGAGATAAACTTAATTCACTTTCAGAAAAACCATCATTACCAAAACAGACAGAACAACTCCTTACAAAAACGAATACTCCAAACAATACACACATCGCAAACACCAAGATACAAAGACATCACCGTAAGTACGACAAAGAAAATATAAATTGAGACATTAATACATATAAACAGCACGGATCCCAATTTAAAGGTATCATCACGAGCACTAGTCGAGTTAGCATCTTCTGATTTCTTAAACGTTTAACATGTTAAAACTGGTTGGAAAGTATAATCAACTGGAGGAAAAAAATATGGGGTTTGGCTCCCTCCATCGTAGTTTTGTCCTCGGCTATATTTGATGTTACTGATTAATTGGATTTCGCTCGGTTTTGTGCATTTGGGGCATTTTTTGAAATTATGGATTCCTATGTTTGAGTTCTGGTGCTGCTGATGAGGAGTTGGTTTCCGAGATGGCCATACAGCTCATTAAAATTATTGCAGTTGGAGTTGACATATGTGTTATGGTCTCATGTTCATTTACTCCATATCCTTTCATAAAATACTTTAAATGTTTGAAAGAAAAAATCTGTTGTCATCTTGGAAACGGATATCCATTAGGGGTCCACTGGATCGGGATGTAGACCACTAAACTTCTGCAGTGATTACTTCAAGTAACGTGTTACATACTCTTGTTTAAGTAGCCGATATGTGAGCAACAAGGTTATATCAAAGAAGATGTGGTTTATTTCCATTGATTTATTCACTTTTTATAGTTATTTTTTTTACATGTTTGGGGCCATTTAGGGCTTGCTATATGGTGTGAGGTTCCTTACTGTGTTTAAAACCGTACGGTGACCCCTAGTTGCTTTGTTTTGGGGTCATTTTAACCTGTAGATGAGATGCTGTCTCCTTGACATTTACCCCATTTCCTTTCTTTTTTATATTGTTTCCAGTTCATCTCTCATTGTCTGATTTAAGTAGTCTAGTAGAGCAGTAAAACAGCAATGAGGTATTCTGTTGAACATTTACTCAAAAAAGTTTAACGTTCTTTTTGACCGATGCAGTCAAATAAGTTTTGGATATTTGGTCGGATTCTATCGTTGACCGACCATGTCTATCTGTATTTAAAACTGAAATAGCCACGAGAATCGACTTAAGCCTCTTTCAAATTTTAACAAAGTGAATTTCAATAGTTTACCTCCGTATAATATTGTTCAACTAGGATCACACCCTTATATGCTCCTTTATCATAATTTTATAAAGCTTATACTCAAAGACTATGCCAGATAGTGGGCCAAACGAGTGAAGTCTTAGCTTCCTGAAACGGGAAACAGTGGGTAAACGAAAGAATGTAAAACAGTGGATAACAGGGAACATCTACAATGGCTGAAAATTACTATCACATGTGCCAATCTGACAGGGAATTACTACGGAAAAAACACAAATAAGAAAAAAAGACAAACGTAAACAATGATAGGGACCCAGGACAGTCGCACTTGGTAACGGCAGTGGAAGAAGCCGGCGGTAGGGTGAAACTAGAAGACTTCCTGAGATGGAAAACAGTGGGCAAAACGAGAGAAGTATTCCTGAAATTGAAAACAGTTGGCAAAACGAGAAAAGATTTCCTGAAATGGAGAACATTGTTCAAAACGAGAGAAGTATTTCTGAAATGGAAAATAGTGGGAAAAACGAAAGAAGTTTTTCTGGAATGGAAAACAGTCGGCAAAACGAAAGAAGTCATCCTGAAATGAAAAACAGTGGGCAGAACGAGATATTTTCTTCCTGAAATGGAAAACAGTGGGCAAACGAAAGAAGTCTTCTTGAAATGGAAAACATTAGGCAAAACGAGAGATGTCTTAATGAAATGGAAAACATTAGGCAAAACGAAAGATGTCTTCATGAAATGGAAAAATAGTAAGATTTTTTGTAAAGTAAGTAAAAACCGAACCGTCAATCAAAAGAATGAACAATTCATGGACAATGGCAACATCGGAAACACTAAAAAACAAGGACACCACTTGAGTGCGGGACAAAAAAAGAAAAAGGAAGACACACATACAGATGAACAACACGGACCTAATAAAAACCATGGGTGAGATCAGGTGTACCGGTAGAGTAAGCATATCCTGGTTTTTATAAGACATCCGCCGTGTTGAACATGTCATTTCCGGTAGTAAAGTCAAATCCGATAGAGGAAACTAAGTTGTAGAGGGAAATATCTGTTGTCATCTGGGAAATAAATATCCCATAGCGATCCACAAGATCGTGATGTCGACCGTAAAACTGAAGAGACAAAATTTGTCGAAATGACCATTAGCAGAAAGCAAATTTACAGTAGCTTCGACATTTTGGTTATTAACAACCACTTTGTCGAAGTAACTGCTGTTGGAATGTTGGTCCCCGTAACCATAAGTCCAGTACTTCATAACCGAGTTTATTTGAAAAATTAAAATATCTAAATAAAAAATTAAGGAGTATCGCCCTCATGCACAGTTTGTCCTACTTGCTCTCTATCAGCTTTCATACATATTTTGATTTCTGGATTTCCTATGTTTTGTTTGACTTCATCTGTACTGAAGAGACAAAAGTCGTCGAAATGAAAATAGAGAGAGAGAGAGAGAGAGTAAAAAAATTAGACTTCTTAGGGACCAAGTAATCAAACGATGTAATAGATTTGAATGTTTTGAACTTCCAGAGGGCCCTTGCATTTCGTATCTTCTAAGATACTTTTTGCCGTGCACAGCAGCGGAAGGAATATATTAAATACTAGTCAAAAATTTCAATTCACTTTTGAAAAAATTTTTATTTTCAAGGTGGTTCGGGTGTCTAAAACTGCGCATCCATCTTGCGCATGTGATGAAAATTGGAATTTACGATTGAAATATTGTAAAAATTATTTTGAATAGTTCATTGATAATAAATAAAAGCAAATAATCATCTTTATCCATTTATGTGCAAAATATGTCACATTTTCGAAAAACGATCTATTTTTAAGGGGGAGATAATTCTAAAGAAATAATAAGGGGAAAATCACATTTTCATGATTTTTTCAAAAACATGATCGGTGACCCCATTTTTTTATTTTATATTTCCAAAGTTATTTCTTAAACACAGTTATACTACATTTGCACCAAAATCTATCGTTTTATTCATATGCAAAATTATAAAATAGTATTTTCTCCCTGTTCAGACTATATTAAAAAGCTCAAAATCTTGCTATTTTCGGAATCTTTTCCAGGAAAAAAATGTGCGATGACCTATTGATTTTTTACTAAAATTTGAAAGTGCATGCAAAAAGCTTTCATTCACAGAAAAATAACAAAAATCTATCGTTTTGTTTTTAGTCACCCGAACTACCTTAAGTCGTTAAAATTGTCAGTTACCAGAAACAAATCAATTTGGCGTAAATTGTAAGCCTTTTAAATGATTTGTGCTATATTGACCATTAAACATATTTCGACTTTCAAAAAGTTTCGATTTCATCTGCGCAGAAGAGACATAGTTTGTCGAAATGGCCAAGTACAGAAGTAAAATTAACTGCAATTATGCTCAATAGAAATATGAGGTCTAGTAGTGTTTATTATCCCCAGTTGTCTGTGCTATATAGATGTCAGTTCTCACTGAAATATGTAACTATCTAAGATACAAAAATTGTCGAAAAACTAAAATTTACTGCATTTTCGGTACATTTTGATTTTAGTACTTATGGGAAGATGTCTCTGCTGTTTTACTGGTAGTTCCAACTTTATCACCAACCAAAACTGTCCAGCACTTCGATACTGGCCCAAAGCCCGACGTGTAAGCTACAATATCCAAACTTAAAAAACTTGTACAGCATAACGAAATATACTGTTTATTATACAACTTTGGTATTATTGTATCTATCAAGTTTATAAAACAAAGGAGTCTGTCTCTCGTTTGAAGCTCTTTCCTTCACTAATTTTGAGTGACTTTTAGAACTTTTTAATATTAGTATTCTAGCCTCTAAACGCATATTTTCCAAAACTTTTAATTTTGTCTGCACTGAAGGTAAATATGTTGTTTAAACGGCCATGTACAAAACCAAATTTTTCCACCTACTTTGATTTTTGTCCTCTTGAATTCTATTTGGTATTTTTGTTATTATCCCCATTTGATGTTATATCGGTGGTTCTTATCATCTTATATTAGGTCGACCTATAAGTTTCTGGAAGTGTTTATAATTACCATTTGACTGGCCTATATAGCAGTAAGTTCTTACTGAAAAATTGGTTATTGACTAAAAGAATAGTATCAATATACCAATGGTAGGAACAAGAAATGACTCTTTTCTTTGCATTCTTTTTGAAATTCGCTTTAAAAGCAACGATACGAAATGCCAAAACTGAGGACCTCCTTCGTGAAATTTCACGATTCTCATCATAACTCATCGCTGGTGTATTTCCCTCAGACATATTTTGAATATGTGAGTTACCATTTGCTTATTATAGTGGCCTTTTGAATATGGGCATTGCCACGGATCAATTGATGTCCAATCTTACAGAGCACCCGATATGTGAGGCACTTTTTCTGCCTTCAATTACACAAAAGTTCCGTATCAAATTAGATTATCACGGATTTTTTTCGCTTTAAAACATTCTGCTGTTTGTTTGTTTCAAATTATTGATTCACAATGAAGTAAAGGTGAATCTTCTGTGAAAAATATATTGTTTAATATATTTATGCTTTTGATGTGTTTGATAAGGTTACAGAAGGTGCCTGAGATAAGTGTTGTTGGTTTTCCTTAAGAAATGAATATTTTTCGTTGCCTAGTCAAGATAATCCGAGTCTAACATAAATTTCGTCAGCCCATAAATTCAAAAAAATTATCCCAAATAATACTAAAATTATTTGCCATAGATAAAAGCATCCACAACGTTCGATTTTGTGATCAAATACAGGAATCCCTTCCACATCTGGATACCTTAAACGTTATTGTTTAATTTTCCATAGAAGTCTCACAGCATATTTTTCTCTAATATGCTGTGAGACTTCTATGGAAATGGTAAATATTGGAAAATAAATCGCGAATGATAATTATCCAACATAAATATGTTAATATTATGAAATCATTACAAAGACAACAAAAATACTTTGGTAGCTATAAACCTCATCATTAATGAAATGGGTATGAATGGGAGTAATATAAAATTATCGAACAGAATTGTCAAGAGCCAAAGTCGAAAGGGCTCAAAGAAAAGGCAGATAGAAATCACCAGAAAAGTTTTCACCGCAATGGTCCTGGCTTGCCGAAGGCATTTCAAAAGAAATGGTTGGTTAAAACGGTTTTATGGCGCTCCAAACCTCGACTTGCATTACAGTAATGTCAACAACAATTGCTACTGAAAGAAAATGATCATTCCAGTATTGATTAAAAAATAATCTTGAATAAGAGTTCGTACCGAAACTTCAAATTTTTCCACGAGGGACTGATATCTATTGAAGAACTTTTTTAATGATCGTTTGAGACCGAATTTTTGAAGCGATTTTGTGCAATAAATACTGTTATTATATTTGTACTTTTGTTTCTATGTATAAAGTACAGAAATGTATCTACTCAATAAAACATCGTATTGCACACAAACTTTGATTGACGTTTACAGGCCACACCCCTTTAACACCCACAATAGATATACCACGCCTCATTTGTTTGTCATCAGTGACTTCAGCCTTGTCAATCAAATATAATAAAACAATTATGGCACTTCCATACTCGATCAATACGGGGTTTAACGGAGCGCAAAAGATAATATTGAACTCGGGGTAAACCCTCGTTCAATATTACTTTATTGCTCCGTTAAACCCCATATTGATCTCGTGGAAGTGCCATAATGGTATAATATTACTTAACTATGCAAATCCAGCACAAGAGATATTGTGTGATCCAATTAGGGAGGATAGGTATTTTTTAGAAGATCCGCAGTAAATTATCTGACTGACAAACACCGACTTTGACTTAATACTCAAATTCCACTTAATTTTGTAGATTGACGGTACCAAACAAGGAGCACCTCATGCTTTCCCTGCAATCTTACCAGGCAGCCGATCTCGACAAATAACCTTGTCTCTTCAGAAAAATAAACTTGTCTCACTACATACAGTTATATGACATAAGTGAGTTCGCAAAGCGAAATTTCCTGTGCATTTCAAACAAAAACAGGCACTGTTCAAAACATTTCTGGTCCATACTGTCTACCAGCAGCTTCTACCTCTAAGTTAGAAATAATTCTATGTTCCATTATTTCTATTTAACACATCTTCAAATTTTTAACGTTAATATTTGCTATATATTATATAATAAATTGTAACGATAAAAATAAATTTGTATTTAAATAATCACAATAAGAAAACAACTGTACATAAAATTATTTCTAACTTACTGAGAGGGGCTGTATGTGAAGCCCTCTTTAGCAGTATAAAAAAGTCAACAAATATCGGACAACAAATAAATTATAGAGAATTTTTAAAGAGTGATTGTTTTTACTTGAAATGAACTGGGAAAATGTGCATTGCAAACACTCATGTCATATAACTGTACATCTGTTATTCAGATTTATGTTCTGGTTTGAACAAGATTTCACCAAAAATCATTTCTGTGGTGCTATTTTGCAGTATTACCATTTCAAGGAAACAACGGCAGTAGAATACCGAAGGAACAAAGGAGTGAAATTTACAAAAATCGAAGTCCAAAGACACGGCCAAAACGAGAACAAAGAAAACAATGACTTTAGACACAAAAAACAATGACGTTAGACAGATACAAAGCACAGAAACAGAAATTACAACACTCAAAACAAAGACACTCACAGTGTGAACTCAAGTGAAACTGAGAGTGACATCAGGTGCTCCGGAAGGGTAAGCATGTCCTGCTCTGTTAACAGCGCCCGTCACACTGTGAGTGATTCAATCCGGGGAAATGTCAAAGTCGGTAGTCAAATCCGAGAAGACGTGAATCTAGCTGAAAATGTCCTCTTTCATTTGGGATGCTGACACGTCATATCTTTCAATGATGTTATGGTGACGGCCATAGAATTTCTTGAGAGATGAAATTAACATTGGTTGAACAAATCCCTGACTAAGCAGCTAAGGACATACTATATTTAGATTTTCAGTGGGGATGGGGATAATTTGTGGCGCCCTACTTCTGATTACTCAGAAATAGTTTTGAGTATTAAATAAAATTTTCAAATTGTATGGTAATTTTTATTAAAACAGAAATTACCCATACGGTCTTCCTCAATCCTCACGACAATCGACAAGTTTTCCGTCTAGGTAATATTCAGCACTACATTGCCCACAATGCTTAGGACTGCAAGAAAATACAGGATTTAGTACATTATGCAAATAAACTTTATCTGTCAATATTTTTGGCAAGGGACATTTGTTTATTCCCCCTTGTTTATCTTATTAGTCGATTTTATTTTAGACGAAAGCTCGAGTAATAAACATCCTTCCAATGATAAACTGAGGTGTAATACTCCAAGTTAAGCTTATCCTATTGTTCATCCAAAAATAATGATTAGGATGACACTGATAGGTATAAAGCTGATTAGTATACTTATCCACGTTATTCTAGTCCGTACCAAGTATTGTGCACAATTCTTGTTGACGTCAGGGTAGTGTGACGTCAGATCCATCTGTACGTTTGGTTTGAAGAAGACACGTTTTGTCATTTTATTTTCGTCGGAAAAAGTGTAACAAATGATAAAAATAGCCTCATTCAACTTATATAAAACAACATACAATCAATGCCGCAACATAGTAAGTAATTATTGCTTCAAATGGACATCATCCTAGAAGACAAATTCGTCACAGACCGTCATTTGAGCATGTCGCCTTTCCTGTCACTGAATACACCCTACGTAATTCAGTATTGTAGGGGTTTTGTAGTAACGGGGTAGGCGTCTCTTTGTCTTCATTTAAAATCGTCGACAGTTCATTAGAAGAAAGCAAACCATCATAGCGAATTGGATTCATGGCCTGATGTTTTTACTGCAGTATCAACGTATGAATTTCTCAGAGATACAGTCAAAAGTTATAGGGAAACATGTTTTCTGTTTGAATTACGAATAATTCAAAATTCTTTACTGTTTGTTGACGCAAATAATTTTCATTCATGAGTTGACTTTAAATTCAGATTAATGCGCGTCGCTTCGGTTCGCGCATGTCATCTGACGTACTGACCCAATAAATTTTTGATATGGTCCAGTACGTTGACAATGACTTTATCGGTCAGTACACATCAAAGGCAAGAAGTATAAATTACCGATAAACTCGAATATCGGTATACTACATTTCCATGTGCTTTTGTTTTTAACATGTACTCATGCTTTTCGAATTTTTTAAGACGTAGTTTTGGTTTCAATCATATTTCGACTAAACACGGCTATTATGACATAATTGTTGCATGTACGTATTGTCCAATAAAATTCGTAAACTATTATGTTTCATATTGTTTCAGGACACAATATTTTGTGTGCTGAAACAGGTAAGAAATACTTATATGCGACCAATACCGAAGAACCGGACTGGTTGGTACCCATGGGGACGAAAATTCCATCAGTAGAGGTACTTGATCTTGAGTTAACCAATAACAAGAACCTTAATGACTCAGTCCACCTGCTTAATAGGATAGTTCACAGCCAGGATAAAGTAGAGTAAGTGACAACCGAAGTAAAAAAAAGTTCAGTAAAAAAAAAAAAATAATAAAAAAAAAAAATAAAAAACGAACAATCAAGGGACAACGGCAACATCGGAAACACCGAGTCATATGGACACTATTTGAGTACGGGACAAAGAAGAAATATGAAGACACGAGATGAACAACATGGACCCAATAAAAACCATGGGTGAGATCAGGTGTACCGGTAGAGTAAGCATCTTCTGCTTATTATAAGGTATCCGCCGTGTTGAACATGTCAACTCCGGTAGTAAAGTCAAATCCGATTGTAATCCTCCACATAAACGCATTGTATGTTGGACTGATACCTTAAGGGCATACGACACAGTTTCGATCTACATTGAAAAACGTGTAGAAATTTGGGTATTGCACCATTTTGATACGTACTTTCCAAATATGCAAAAATATATATACCTTAACGGACTAATTTTCGAGATATAAAGCGTCGAAATTCGGTAAAATTGAGCAAAAATTGAAATTAGTGCAAAGTTTCGGGCTTAACTCAAATCAGTATATCTTTTTTATTTTTATTGATAGCCAAGTAATTTTTTCTACAGGGTAATCTTTTAAACTGAAACTATTACATGAGATCAAAACTAATTCATTTCTTTCTATATATATCTTATCTTTTGTTGCTAATTTCAACTTTTAAGTTCTAAAACCTGAGAATTTGTATGTTATGAACATATTTTTGGAATGGTTCCTGCATTGATTTTTCCCTTAATTTCATATATGTTGTAGGGCTTGTACCAAGGAATTCAATTGTGAAATAAAAATTAGGGGTTAACGTGCGTTTTTCGAGATAAAGAATAAAAACCTCCTTAAAAATTACATTTTACGTCCATTTTCGCGGGAAAGCGTTATTTACATTATTCCGTATTTTCAACGCTGCTGCCAAATTTAGAAACGTCAAAGATAAATAATCGGTCAGATTTCTCCTCATATATTTGCATTGAGCTAAGTTGACGCAATTTTTATATTTTCATAAGGGTTGTGTATACATGTACATGAAGCGAATTAAAAATAATTTAAATATTCATAATATCAGGATTTATTAACCCTGGATCCGCCCTCGGAATGGCCATTTAGAAGATGCAAAAAATAATAATGGTGGATTACATGATACCCCGCCACGTTTCACCAAATTTCTAAGTAAAAAGGGGCATAACTCCAGGACAATGTGTACCAATGAACCCAAAATTATACTTGGCCTGTGTTTTGTGGTAAACAATTTACATACCAAGTTTAAAGACAGTATGTTATTTCATTCACAACTTATGAGAACGAAACCCTAAAATTTGCAAAATTTCAAAGTTTAAAGGGGCATAACTCCAGAACCCCTTAGACCTCTGAACCAAAAATCGACCTTGACCTGAGTCTTGTGGTAAACAACTTACATACCAAGTTTGAAGACCTTGCGTTATTTCGTTCACGAGTTATCAGTCAGAAACCCTAAAATTCGCAAAATTTCTAAATTTCAAGGGATATAACTCCAAAACCCCTTGGACCTTTGAACCAAAAATCAACCTTGACCTGAGTGTTGTAGTAAACAAGTTACATACCAAGTTTGAAGACCTTGTGTTCTTTCCTTCACAAGTTATCGGTCGGAAACCCTAAAATTCGCAAAATTTCAAATTTTAAAGGGGCATAACTCCAGAACCCCTTAGACCTCTGAACCCAAAATCGACCTTGACCTGAGTTTTCTTGGTAAACAACTTGCATGCCAAGTTTGAAGATCTTGTGATATTTCGTTCACAACTTATCAGTCGGAAACCTTCGGGGGACGGACAGACGGACGGACGGACACACGACTGAGGGTATCACATAATACCACGCCACTTCGTGTGGCGGGGTATAAAAAGTACAGAAGAAAGCATGCTATTTATACATAAGAGTTGTATTTTTCTGTTTTGTCTGAACGAAAAAAAACCGTATATTTTGTACATTTTTTTTTCATATTACCAATAAATGCATAGGCGGATCAAGACTTAAGTGGGGGTCTTTTGGTTGGAATTGGAGATTTTAAATTTTGTGCAGAACATATGCAAAAATTGGCAAAAAAAGCAAAAAAAAAAACTAGTCTGGAACTCATCGTTTTTTTTTCAAGGCTTCATCCACCGGTGAAATGATTACCATTTCTCATTTATTTTCTAGTCTTTGTTGATTTTCCCCAAAATTCAACAAACAGTTGTTAACACTATTAGCCCTAAATAGAGGACAATAGAAAAATAGAGACTGTCTTACAAAATAGTAATCCGGAAAACGGAAAACACAGGTTAGTGAAAGTTAAAGGTGTCGAGGAGAAATGTAAAAGTTCTTGCCTTTTGGAAAAGGAACAAATCATGTCTCAGGCGAGGTAGAGATAATCCGGATATAGCCATATTGTAACTGTCAAAACATTTATCAAACTCGGAAAAAATAAAGGGCGTATCTCCATTGTGCAAAGCGTTCGTCCCTATAGTGAAATTGCCATTTCAGCCTTGTTCGCAATCAATTTGTTTTTCCTACATGTTTATATTTTTTTGAGATGACGAGACATAGATTTAGGAAAGTGAAATCCAAACATGCAAAATTCAAATTCACCAAAGTAAGTTTTTCGGTACTTTCATAAGTATGGAATAATGCAAACAGATATGCTAAAGAAGCAGGGAGATTGTCAGATCATAGTACTTAGCCGGTTTTTATGTTAGGGTTGCTGTGAATTTAGTTTCTGTATATGCCCAATTCGACAATTTATGTCTCTTCAGTACAGATTAAATCAAAACATTAGGAAATCTATAAATCGAAATACATGTAAAAGCTGACAGAGCACAAATTTCCAATGAGAGTGAAAATAAAAAAGCCAAATTAAGGTAAAGATGGGGTTATATATGCAATATAAATCATTGAATTCATTTGAAATCAGTTACAAAGGTACAAATTATTAGTTTCAGAGAGATTTTTAATCTACTTTTATATTAAAATAGATAGACACTGTTGCGCTGCGCAATTCAATCGCGCATTAGAAAAATAAAAAGCCGGATACGGGGTAGGTTTGATTTTCGTGCCGGAAAAGTAATATGACGGCTTTTCCTTTGTGACGTCATAATTGAATGACAAATGTGAAACGTCACATTTCGTTTAGTTTGCCGCGAATTAACTCCCTTTTTCCGTAAATAACGATTGATCCGGAAACTTTGCAAAATATCTCCGTGGAAAGCATGGTGACATATACATTTTGTTATTGTAACCAATAAATTACATCATAAACTACCTGTTCACAAAAATACATCAAATTCTCATGGATAAAAAGTTCATTTCTATTAAGCTAAAAATTGCCTTTCCATATTTTCCCCGTGCATTCTATGTAAATTGTGGTGAAAAAATGGCTAAAAACGAGCAAACTTTGATCTCAAATCTAGAAAAAGCAAGCAAGGTGACCCATACTTTTTATAACAGATTTCGGGTAAGTAGGATTGGTTCTTCAATTGTGCCGACTTACAACAAAATCTCATGGATATGAATATTACTGTCTATCTACCTTAAACGCAAATCTATTTCTGAATGGAATTTTGGAGAGAAAAAAAAAGAATTATATACAAAAAACTAACACATACAAAAAAAAAATAAATAAATAAAATAAAGAATCGACAAAATGGTCTGTAACTCTTCTAAAAAGCTAAAATAGTACATGTTTCTTTGAAATTCCGTCTATTTGATCGTATGATGTATGACGTTTAACCATTGTAACGTCATTTTCGCAGAAAATTCAAACTATGACGTGACTGTATTGTAACGTTTCAACACGCTTAGCGACGGTAACTGTGGCGTATGCCCTTAACGCCATTATCTTTGTGCTGGAATGTTAACCCCAAATATGTTTTTTTTTTGTTCGATTATAAATCCATGGGTATATTCTACTGGGGACTGTTAGTTCCCTACATCGATGCCACTGTTAGGAGGATTTACATTTTTTTAACCACTCTAAATCTGTTTACTGTAAATTACATGTATAGTAATTAGACATCTATAAACAAACAATAGAAAAGGCCTTCATAAAACTAATTTCAATTATTGTTTATTTGTTTAATTTTGTTACATGTAGGTAGGTCTCTTTAACGATCGCAATCGTTCCGAGGTATTCTCCGGTATAAATAATAAGCACCAGATGACGGCACGTAAGCAGAGTGCATTTTGGTTGCATTCCCCATCTTACAACCCAAAGAGGAAACACTAATAATCCATAGAGGAACTTGAAATTCAGAAACAAAACTTTTTTGCAAATTTTACAAATAAATAAAAAAATGAAATTGGCAAGTATTTGTGTTGTTGCTCATATGAAGTCAGACATTCAAATTTGCTTCAAAATATCAGGGCATAAACGGTGTGAAAATCCACGCCATAGCATAAAAGGAAAGAAATACTTGTAATTCCACCATGAACAAAGATCTTTGATTGCTCATTTGAACAGTGAAGACTCGACATCTATCATCAACTGAGAGTGGTAAATGAAAGTTTATGTATTTTTACATTAAATTACATTTCAAACAGAAATATATAAAAAAAACTTGAAACTTTTTCGATTATACAATAATATTAGAAATAATCAAAGAATTTTGAATCGTCTCACTATTGTTACCCTAAACAGGAGAGATAGAATATAAAATACAATATTTGTTTTTGATCTATTAAGACAATTTGATTTTGGCTTTACATTAAGATCATATTGGGTATTTGTTCTCTATCAGTTTTAACATCTTTGAGTTTATGGTATTCCAAACGTTTTGATTTTATCTGCACTGAAGAGACAAAAGTTGTCGAAATGCGCATAAGCAGAAATTAAATTCACAGTAACTTCTGTATTTACTTATTTTATCCTTCATGCGAATCGATTTGGGGTATGTAAACACCGGTTAACATGTCTCTGGCTAAGGGGATGACCATTTGATTTTCGGCGGAGGTTTCTGCAATTTTTCCTGGAAAAATCATTAACACTAAATGTCACATCAAATTGGAACAAAAAAATTATTCTTCAAATCAACATTGAATTATTTATTTACTTGACAAGTAGGATTAATTATTAATTTTCACTGTCATCAAGATTAAATTATTTATTTAAAAAATCGCCCAAGCCCAAGCCCACCCCGGAAATCAAATGGTCATCCACTAACAGTATTCATCGCTTAAAACATAACCAAACGTCTAAAACACGACAATACAACTGGAAGAGTATTTGTTTCAAGCCGTTTGTAAGTAAATTCGTTCTTTTAAATATGAGAAGCTGACTTGCTTGTCTTTTGTCATTTTATTGTTTTTCTTGTGCAGTTCCCTGGTGAATTGTGGCAAGTGATTGTAATGTTCGGCCATTTCAAATGTTTCCTGTTAACTGCTCGTTTCCCTATTATCGGAAACTCATCTCCGTCATAGCACTGAACTACTGCACTCATTTGTGAAAAAGTTTGCACTAGGCGACCCTGTACAATTCGAAATGAAAGAATTATCAACCAAAAGAATTTAAAAAAAGTGATTTTAAAACAATACTTACCAACATTTGGCTTTGGGAAATTTTGGACATTTATCTTTGCAAGAAACTTCTTCAAAACAAGTCCTAATTATTTTAACGTTTGGTAAACATATCTTAGGATTTGGACACCGAAATTCTGAAAATATGTCAAAGCTCTATATTAGATTAGCTAACATACAATTTTTGGGCATATTAGACAGTTTATGTTTTGTAAAAATACTTCAACAACTGATGGTTCGCTTCTCGTTTACTTTTCAGGAAAATGCTTTCATCTGCCAACCGATGACCTGGTGCACCTGTTGTGAAAATAATTTATTTGTGTGGCAAGAATTCCTGGCTATAAAACAATATATAGTAAATACCCATTTCCTTTAATAATTTTTTTTTAAGTGGGTGTGGATAGAGTTTATTTTGAGAGACTTCAGACGGAATTTTTATCCGCTGTTTCTGACATTCCGATGAGATGCGTATCGGTGCAATCAATGCACTGTGGTATACTATATTTACCCTCATTCGGAACCAACTATATTAGGAAAATTAACCAACCAGCGATAAAATAACTGTGAATCTGTTCCCTTGGAAGCAATGTTTTATATAAGTATTTGTTAATAAGGTAACAACATAGTTATATCTGTTTCGTCGGATTTGCTGCGTGTACTTTGATACCACTAAAAATGTATACATCATTATTCACCGCTTTATTGCAGGGACCGCCTGCGTCCAGACAAAAATTTTGAAAGACAAATTTTTAGTAACTTCTAAATCTTATTAGAAGTTGCCAAAAACGACATTAAACATAACCGTTGATAAAAGCAAAGTTGAAAGAAAATTATATAGCATGAACAAAACTAACATTATTCTGCCTCCGTTTAGTTATCTGTTCTAAAGATTGCGTTTAAGTCCTTTTTGTTGTCATTTCTGTGCTGTTTACAATGACTGTTTGCATTTAGAGACAATGCTAATAATTTAGGGTAAGAGATCGTAACTTTATCGTCTTTCCGTGCACCTATCTCAGCCTGCAGAGCACATCCGGAAAACCATATCCGGTTGACCCGAACTTATCAAGAGGTTGACCTGTAGTTATCAAGGAAGTTCTCCCAACGTTTGACAAGCAAAATCCTTTTTTTCCGTTTCGCGAGAATAAATCTTAATTAGATAAAGAATCGTTTACATTATCTGTTTTTAATTCTGTAAACAAATTAAAGTCACCAATACACAAAAATTAAAACGAGAATTCGACGAAAAACTACGGAAACTAGTCGCTCCCATTTTGTTTATGTTCCAGACTATACAAGTATTTGGACCGTACGCGTTCGGTCCGGGCCATACGAGTATTTTTTCAAAATACCCATATGGTCGGACCGTACGCGTACGGTCTGGCTATTTCAAAGTCTTGCGTGCTCTTGGATAATATATCAATAAATTAATAAACAGTATACAATATTATTTAATGAATTAAGCTCTTATTTTTAGAAACAAATAAGATTTTCTAAAAATCGTCATTTTAAAGAAAATATAAGAGAAAAATAAGAATTAACTTTACTCAAGGATTTGTATATTTCACTATACAAATCCTTGCTTTACTGTGATGCCTTTATAAAATTAACTTACTTAATTGAACCTTATTTGAGATAAAATAATAAAAAAACTAGAGGCTCAGACACTGAGCCTGTATCGCTCACCTGACAAAATGCTGAACAGTTAAGTTTGGTTGAATTTGCTTCAGCGGTTTCAGAGGAGAAGAGGAAAATGTAAATTTTCTAATGGGGTCGAATGTTAAACCTTAGATCCGCGCTGGAAGCCATGTTTTTTTATTGGATGGAAACGAAATGAGCAATCTTTGTAAAGGACCTTACATACATCATTCCTGTAAAGTTTGGTTGAATTTGCTTCAGTGGTTTCAGAGGAGAAGATGAAAATGTGAATTTCCCATAGGGCCAATGTTAAACTATGTTCCGTGCTGGCGGCCATGTTTTTTATGGGATCAGAACGAAATGAGCAATCATTGTTAAGGACCTTTAGTACATCATTCCTGTAAAGTTTGGTTGCATTTGCTTCAGTGGTTTCAGAGGGGAAGAAGAAAATGTGAATTCTCCCATAGGGTCCAATGTAAAACCTAAGTTCCGCGCTGGGGGCCATGTATTTTATCGGATCGGAAGGAAATGAGCAATCTTTGTAAAGGACCTTACATACATCATTCCTGTAAAGTTTGGTTGAATTTGCTCTTGTTGTTTCAGAGGAGAAGATGAAAATATGAATTTCCCATAGGGCAAATGTTCAATTATCTTCCGTGCTGGCAGCCATGTTTTTATCAGATCAGAACGAAATGAGCAATCTTTGTTTAGGACCATCAGTACATCAGTCCTGTAAAGTTCGGTTGAATTTGCTTCAGCGGTTTCAGAGGGGAAGAAGAAAACGTGAATTTTTCCATAAGGTCCAATGTTAAACCTAAGTTCTGCGCTGGCTGCCATGTTTCTATCGGATCGGAAAGAAATGAGCAATCTTTGTAAAACACCTTCCATAAATCTTGCTAACATTCTACATAGCAAAACAGTGACATCAAACATTCCTCCTTATTTTAATGATCAATCAGTTCCACTTATCTCATATTCCTACACTAAACCAATTACAACTTCCATTTTCAATTACAAACGGGTATTGCGTGACTTCCAAATTGATGACTTTAAAGCCAAACCACCTGATTGTGCTTGCTCCTCTTCCCCATTCAATTATAGTCCGGCTGGACACGTTATAACTGGTGACCTAGATATCGTAGACAACCTCAAACTACGAGATATCTTCTCAAAAGGTCCCAAATTTCGTGAGCCCCAGCACATCAACTGGAAGTACAACTTTAAGATTTTGATGGATGCAGTTGAAGACTATGCTAGGAAGTGGGCAAAGAAAGAGAAAGAGGACGTTGAGACATTGTCCGACTGGATCAGGTCCATAAAGTCATTAATTGTAAATCGCATACGGCGCCTAAAAACAGCTATGAAATCCAGAAATCCCAGTATATTTGAAGATCCCCTTGTAGAAAGAACTCTGTCCAACCTCCATGAAAATTACGTCATTGTCCCTGCAGACAAAGCTTCTAACAACATACTGTTTGTGTGTAAGAAACACTATCTCGACTGTCTTGTGAAGGAGATATGGGCATCGACAGTTCATCTGGAAACCCTACTTATACCCCTACTACAATATCGAGGGATGAGATTGTAAAAAATCACACTTCAGTGTTATCATCATTTGGCATAAAAGCTAATGATGAAAACAATCAACTCCCTTACATCTACTGGGTACCTAAACTTCATAAGAATCCATACAAACAGAGATTCATTGCCGGGTCTTCCAGATGCACCACTAAACCTCTTTCACAGCTACTCACTAGTCAGAGACGGCCTGAAAAATTACTGTAATAAAGCTTACTCCACAAATGTGTATTCTTAAAAATTCAAAAGATCTTCTTGAACAGCTTTCCTCAACCAGTCTTACCCATTGCCATAGCATTCAAACTTTTGACTTTTCTACACTTTATACAACCCTGCCACACAATAAACTGAAAACAGTAATTGCAGATTTAATACATCAATGTTTCTGCACAAAAAATGGAGAACGCAGATACACCTATTTAGTTATAGGGAAAGACAAGACATATTTTGTTAAGAACCACACCGATTCAAATAAGAAGTACACCGAGACTGACGTAATCAAAATGTTAGAATTTTTGATCGACAATATTTATGTCGAATTTGGAGGTTGTGTTTTCCAACAGACAAAAGGGATTCCTTTGGGAACAAACTGTGCGCCGCTTTTAGCTGACCTTTTCCTTTACTCGTACGAGGCCAAGTTTTTACAAGGGCTTATTCAAAGAAAACAAAAACATTTAGCCCAGTCCTTTAATTTCAGCTTCCGCTACATAGACGATGTGCTTTCTCTTAATAATCCTAAATTTAAGGATTATTTACATCAGATCTATCCAAATGAGCTTGAAATTAAAGAAACAACTGAAACACCTACTTCAGCTTCGTACCTAGATCTTTTATTGTATATTGACGAAGATGGACGTTTGAAATCTAAGCTATATGACAAGCGTGATGATTTTAATTTCCCCATTGTGAACTTTCCCTTTCTTAGCAGCAATATACCTACCTCTCCAGCCTATGGAGTGTACATTTCACAGTTGATTCGTTACTGTCGAGCTTGTAGTTTGTACAGTGATTTTTTGAACAGAGCAAAAACACTGTCCCAAAAGCTGCTTAGTCAGGGATTTGTTCAACCTTTGTTAATTTCATCCCTCAAGAAATTCTATGGCCGTCACCATAGCATCATTGAAAGATATGACGTGTCAGTATCCCAAATGAAAGTGGACATTTTCAGCTAGATTCACGTCTTCCCGGATTTGACTACCGACTTTGACATATTCCCGGATTGAATCACTCACAGTGTGACGG